>KL198111.1:0-83662 GCA_000697705.1 Botryobasidium botryosum FD-172 SS1
ACGAGCGGGAAGTGACGCGAGAAAAGACTGAACGGCTATATCACCTAAAGAGAGGAAGATCAGCTATTTTGCTCAATGCGAATCGGGCAGGGGTCTTACCCTAAAGAGCGTGGGGTGAGCTGGGGCTCATTTCCACGCTCCTCAGGGCTTATATTGTTTGGATCTGAGTCAGTGGCGGTGCGGCAGACCGCGGATCAGGCCCGTTTGGGTAGTAGCGTTATGGCAACGCGCGGAGGATATTCCTGGCAACGCGGGCTGGCGCGATGCAACCCCGGAGGGTCGAGGTATCAATAGATACGTGGCCCGGAGGCCGGGGGAGAGTCTCCCAAGGCCACATCTGTCGCGGCGATTAGACTCAAGTAAACCGGAGTTTTAATTTTGATAAATTATAAGAGCTGGGCAGGTTGCAGCGGCCGGTTGCCCGTATGCATATTCAGCAAATTGAAGAACCCGTGGTGGAGACTGGCGGAGAGATATCAAAGACTTCAACCTCAAGTTCAAGGTTCGCGTGGCACACGCGTGGCAAAGCAGTACTGTGTGTCACACATGCATCATACACCGCCCAACATCTACTGACCAAAGCCCATTATGCACCATGTTTCGCACTCTGTCAATGATCTGGTGATGCTATATAGCACTGGTGAATATCAACAATAGCAGGTGGGCAAGTACCCCAGAAGCTTAAGATGGAGCTGACCTAAGCAACAGACTCTTGAAACACTTTGACTGGGTGCCTCTCCCATGTCGGGTTCTCAATACGAACGCCCAGTCTCGGGTAAATATTTGATACTGCGGAGAAACCGCTGGCGGAACTAGGCTTGTTTGATGCATGCGCTGCTTTCTTATGACATCTTTGACAAGACGAAAGGCTCAAGAGTCAGCTCAGAGCTACTAGAGGCACGACTCACGAATCACCAACTTGCCCTTTAAGCCTCAAATACAGTTCAAGGCCCTTCGATAAATCTCAGACCGACACAAGAGCTTAGAGGGACAGGTCCCAGGCTGGTTCCTTGTCGCAGGCGCTGAGAAGAAACTATAGAGTCAAAGCGGGCATCAAGAGCCGGCAAATCCAACCTCTGTCGGCAACCGCTGCCTTTTTCCCCATCTCGGTGATTCCCACCACTGGATTCTCTGGCTAGACCCGAGCAACGATCTCCACGCTTGCGCACCTTGAAGCTCCCCATCTCATAGCTTAGGCTCCACAGCTTCTCGGGCCACAGAGACGACCGCATGCGGCTTGTATATGATCGGTCACGCACAAGATGTAGCCTGTAGATCTGGTTAAACCGGACCGAGAAATCGCCGATCAAGCTGCGCAGAGTTCGGGTGGTAAGGCAGGATGACCTCTTTAGTAGTCACTGCAGATGCATACGTAGAAGTAATAAGTACGTCTGTTTTGTCACCACTGTTCCTTTTCCCATAAACGCGCCCTCTTGGCGCCAGGCCGCATCTTCGTACATAACCCCCCAAAACCGCTCTGAGAACCTCTTACAGTACCAGTAGCATTACAGTCCAATACGTGGTAGACAAGCGGCATCCAAAAATCACATACGCAACACTCAATGCCCACCTCTTTGAACCTAGACAGTCTATCTCTTTCTCCGCCAAAAGGGAAGCGAATAAGAAGGGGATCAGCTTGTATGGCCTGTCGTAAAAAAAAGTGCGCGTTTCGTCTCATCAGAGTTTAGACCATAGCATTCTTACCAATCTCCTGTATATCTCTGTGCCAGGCGTCGTTGTGATGCGGCTAAACCTACGTGTACTCTATGTATACACGATGGTGAACCGGAGTGCATCTACACCGTTATGAAGGTCACGCCAAGGACGTTGGTTTTGCAGAGAAGAGTTGCAGACTTGGAGGCCCAAATTCTCTCGCTGCAAGCTGCTCTTAACGCAGCCAGCATCGGGTCTGGATCAACGGTCCAGCAACAAGCCTCGCATACTACTTCAACGCACAGGGCAGGCCTTGTTAAAATCTTAAATGGAAAATACGATCGCTGGGAATCGGAAAAATGTATACGCAATATTCCTCAGCAGGTTCGGTTGGCGCGGGGCAGAATCCCGCCCTTACTCGGCAGTTGGTGGTCCACAAACGAGTCACCGCCGTCGGGCCTCATCACCTTCTTGTAGGTTGCTCCTCCAAAAACTCCGAGGTGTACATATTTACCACTTTTTCGCAGCACCAGGCTCTTCGCAGAGGAAGAGCATCAGCACACCCATGATCTTACTCGATCGCCCGAATTCTATGCTTCGCTGCATGACCCCAGCCCAGACGTCGGCCCTCACCCCGCCCTCAGAAATGTCATTTTCCTGGTGGCCTGCAGCTCCCATCCCGGCCCCCTTACTTCTCTCGAACCAATATTTTTACGGCGGACGACAAAATATCTCAACCAGGCTCTCGCACAAGTGGACAGGCTATTGGATTTCATTGACGCATGCACTTGGCTCGCGATTTATTATATGTATAAAGGAAGGTGTGTAGCTCATCGCATTCCCCGCGTCCTTTGAATAAGTATCCCGGATTGCCAACACCTTCTGCGACAGGCCCCGCCAAGGAGTACACACTGCTGCAGGTATGTAAAGTATACCGGGTGCATTGTCTCCACCGCTGGGCTTCTCTGATAGTGAGGCTCGTGTCCAGCGGTTATGACATTTGCCGTCGCCTGCGGTTTGCATGCAGTTAGACCTCCAGAATGGCACCCAATCAGTTCATCCGCGCTTCTTCCACAGACCTTTGACAGGACTGAGCTACAGCGTCGCATCAGAGTGTGGTGGATGGTATTTACCACCAATCGACTCCTTAGTTCGGCTACCAACATGAATGGTGACATTGAGGACGAAAGAATAGAGACTGTTTGGGACATCATGATGCCTCCTGAGTCAAGCGATCTCAAGGTAGCTTTCAATTGAATCATCCCTCTATTACTGTTTCTCATTCCACTTCCACTATCAGCAGACGTATCATAGTACAGTTTCTTCGCTCTTTATTCCCGACAGTGGTGATACCTGGGTCCACACCGACACCGCCAATGTCATCCGAAGCAAATGCATTGCTACCATAGGCCGTGCTGCGCGATTTGGGCTCTTGGCGGTATCAAGTATGTCCGCTCTGAGCAAAACATCTTCCCGCATTTTCACCGACTTACGATTCCGAAGACGATCAAACGTTTTGGGATGAACTCGAGACAGTAGACCAGGCCATTCGGCAAATCGCTGCCTCCCTTCCCTCGGTGTTTGAAGAATCTTGCCACCGCGCCGAGGCCGCTCAGGCCGAAACGCAAAGCACAGATGCAGGTCGGTTCACCGTCGAGCACCATCTGTTCATCTGTGATGCTGCCATTCGTTTGCACTCTCGACTAGGGTGTGCTGGGAATGATACATCTCGTAGGGTATGCCTAGAAGCGTGCCAGAAAGCGATGCCAGCTGTGAGGAGATTAGTCGAACGTGATCTGGCTTCTTCGGTTGCGGGGTACCTTGCTGTTTGTTACTTTCGCCGCCCGCATTCCTCTTGGTCTCTTGCTTCAAACCCTGACCTGCTATATTCCCCGATAGCTAACGTGGTTCCGCATGTTTCGGGAATTTGCTCTCCAGTACGACCAGCTTCGAGCCATAGGGGCTCATCAAGATGCAGACCTCTTGGTCCTCGATCTCAAGGTTTTGTCTTTGGCACTCAGAAAGCGAGCTGAGTATCGTCCTGTCATAAGTGAGCCATGCCTTTTTTATTCCTACCGTTCATCGGCTTCACTGAGGTCCGTGTTCCGTCTAGACGAGCTGATTGCGGTCTTGAGGCGGGAATTTCCATCGCTGTCTAGTGTGCCAGATATGTTTTAAACACCGTAGAAACGAATCGCACCGCATTTTAGGGTCGTTTTTCCTCTGCTGTCCGTTAGACTTGTGATTGGAGTTGTGAGTCCAAAGCTCCGACGTTTATATACCCTAGGTGATCTCCCGCTGCTACAACACGAGCGCTCGTTCCAGGCTAGGCCAGACATACTTTCAAGGGGGGATATACGCGCTTCAGTGCCACTGCCACTGTCACACCGAAGGGAAAGATCGGTAAGATCCCATCCGTGAACGTTTGAGCACGTTTTAAGCGGCGTACAGTTAGTCTCTTTTAAGTAGACCAATACGACGTCCCGCTGGTCCTTGTTCTTGAGGACCTCCAGGACGACGTATTGGCCGACTAACATGCGGTAAGCTTCCTATACACATCGGTTTCACAGCAACGCAGAGTGTGTTGGCCTTTGTTTTATTGTATATTCGCAAACTAATACGCCTGCGACGGGGGCCGCCCATGCCGAATCACTACAGCTCGCGGGATACTCCAGGTTCCGACGCACAGGAAGCACAAATGGTAGATAGTCGCGGTTGAGCGCGAATGAATTGCACCTCTGAGCTCGAAGCCCACAAGGGTGGATGGAGGGTGGGGAAGATACATGACACACAGCGGGGATGCGGATAAGACACAAGAATGCAAGAATGTTTATAAGTCTAGACGGAAATCGTGACGAAAGGATGAAGTCGTGGAGATGCAATAATTAATGGAAAGGTGAAGGACGGGAAGGATGAACTTCCCCTTCAAACCGCGGAAGGAGCGAGACCTCGTAACAACCCTAGGGAACGATGTGTACTTAAATATTGAGCTTCTTAACCTTCTCCCAAGAGTAGTTCGGGTTTCCAAAGTGGCCGTAAGAAGCAGTCTGGAGGTATTGCGGCTTCTGCAAGTCGAGCTGTTGGACTGGAGGCAATGGCTCATGAGCGACGATTCTGACATATATAGTGGTCATGGCTTACCGATGACACCGGGCCTCAAGTCCCAGTTCTTCTTGATGATGGTAACGAGCTCCTCATCGCTCTTCTTGCCAGTGCCGTAGGTGTCAACATAGATGGAGAGAGGCTCGGCAACTATTGACGCAGATAATGAGTAAAAGGTTCATTCATTCGCAACCAGACCAAGTCTTACCTCCGATCGCGTACGAAAGCTGGACGAGGATGCGACGAGCGAGTCCATCGGCAACGAGAGACTTGGCTGGAAAGTTGACATGGCTTTTAGTCAAGTTTTATATGCGCCTTAAGAGGCGTATGCGTACCGATCCAACGAGCAGTGTAGGCAGCGGACCTATCGACCTTGGAGAAGTCCTTGCCGCTAAAGGCACCACCACCGTGGGCACCCCAGCCACCGTAGGTGTCAACAATGATCTTGCGACCGGTAAGGCCAGCATCACCCTGGGGGCCACCAATGACAAAGCGGCCGGATGGTTGGATCTAACATTGAAGAAAAGCGTGAGACACCAATTGCAGAAAACAAGGACAAAAACACATATACGTGGTAGATGGTGTTGTCATCGAGGAGGTGGGCAGGGATAACCTTCTTGACGATCTTCTCCTTGATTTCCTCCCTGAGCTTCTCAGTCGAGATCGTGTCGGCGTGTTGAGTAGAGACGACAACAGTGTCGACACGGAGAGGGATAGTGGCACCGTTCTCCTTCTTGTACTCAACGGTGACCTGGGTCTTGGAATCGGGGCGGAGCCATGGGAGAGCGCCCGAGCGACGAGCAACAGCCATAGCGGCGTTGAGCTTGTGAGCGAGCACAATGGTGAGGGGCATGAGTTCCTCGGTCTCATCGGTGGCATAGCCGAACATGATGCCCTGGTCACCGGCACCGTGGTCCTCAAGGGAGCCGTGGTCGAGACCCTGGGCGATGTCGGGAGATTGCTGCTCGATAGCGACAAGGATGTTGCAAGTCTTGTAATCGAAGCCCTTCTCGGAATCGTCGTAACCAATCTGCTTGATCGTCTCGCGGATAACCCTCTGGTAGTCAACTTTGGCTTTGGTGGTAATTTCACCGAAAACCATGATCATGCCAGTCTTGGAGGCAGTCTCACAAGCGACCTTGGAGTTGGGGTCCTCGGAGAGGCAGGCATCGAGCTAAACGTGGAGGAAAAAAATAATAATAATCAACAATTGGAGTAGAACGCGCGAGCCTGTGGTAGCTTACGATGGCGTCCGAGACTTGGTCACAAATCTTGTCTGGTAGGGCAAACCTCAGCTAAGCTCAGGGAGTTCGTTGCCATAACACGCACCAGGGTGGCCTTCGCCGACACTCTCGCTGGTGAAGAGGAAGTGGCCGGGAGTGAGGGCGGCGCGGACGTCAGCGGGCATTGTAGATGGGAAAGTAGGCGGTGAGGTGGTGGGGAGGATGGGGGGATGTTGGAAAAGAAAAGTTGCATCGGCCGTATTTATATGTTTGCCTCCGGACTGGTCGATGGCGCGATCAACGCGTTTTATTTTTTTTTCCTCTGGGAATAGACTAGAACGCGGGCCCATGCTCGCTGGCAGCCCAGCAGGGAAGTTTCCCGAGTCTCTTCGACATGTCTTTGGCTGTCTTTGGCCCGTATACTGCCTCAAGCTGACTCAGGGTAGGAGGCGGGTATCAGCGGGGTACTTGGACCTTGGCAGAATGCTTGGGCCTCGCAGCGTCTACCCAGGGTACCACCAAACGCAAGGTCGCTCGGGGCTTCCACCCGGGTAGTGATATTAACTGTAGAACTTCAAGTACGATACTAATTACATGCCTTCATGTGCAGCTCAAAACGAGAGTTGGTGATGTGCTATAATAGTATGTGTGGACTTTGGAGATGGCTTGGGGCTTTGGGCCACCATGATGCGGACCAAATAGAACAGGCAGAAGCCCGTCAGTGATACCGTAAATGCCAGGCCTCTCAAGGATACATGTACATATAGCAAAGCGGGGCCAGACTTCAGCTTCATTAATATTAATATTGATGGCAGGAGTATTACCCCAAAAAATTCCACACAGCCCCAAGAGGCAGATACCGCACATGCGAGCAATTAGGATGCAATGCAGGAGGTGCATGGTGGTTGTAACGGAAGGCACAAGGCCCCACGAGCTCGAGAATCCAGGATTAGATGGTTGATCGCGAACGCCGTGCGCGTGAGCTCGTGAGCGACGGAGGAAGGCCTAGGGTAAGCTTACACCATCCCCCGCAGCTTACTAATATTGAGCGCAAACTCAGCAACGACGATCAGAATACTACCACTAGTGTTCACACATTCAAAGTTGACGACCATGATGCACCGCGCGATCAATCTTCCAAGAGCTCGTCCCGTTCTTCGCTCAAATATCCTTGCCAGGACATTCCATGCGTCTACTTTCAAAAGAGAGCACTTCCTCAACGCTTCGGCTGATGTGAGTTACGATTTTGCTGCTTGAAGATTGGCTCACAGTTGCTGCTGGCCCACCAGAAATTCGAGGAGCGTGTCATCTCAAAGAGCGCTGATAAGCCCATACTAGTGGACTTTTTTGCAGAGTACGTTACTTAAATATTCCTGCTGAAATGATATAGCAACCTCTGCTTAGTCTACCTCACATTTCCGTGTAGATGGTGCCCACCGTGCAAACAGCTTTCTCCCCTCCTCGAAAAAATCACGTCGGATCCTTCACTTGTAGAAGGAAAAGATATAGATCTCATGACAATTAATACTGACGAAGAAACAGACCTTGCTATCAAGTACAAGGTAAGTACGGCGAATTCTATCCAGCTATTTACCGCTCAAAACTTCACCATACTTGTTCATCGTAGATATCCTCCCTTCCGACCGTCATCGCATTCAAGAATGGATCACCAGTAGCCCAGTTTGTTGGCTCGGTGCCCCTGCCTTCCCTCCAAGCATTTTGCAAGCAGCTTTAAATAGTCCTCATCTGATCGAGCCACTCATAGACCGACTATGGGCAAACCGGCCTGCCTATCCACCCCCAAATCTGTATCTACCAGGGTTGGCGTCTGACTTACTCAGTCTGCTCTCTAGCGCTAGGGATAAATATTCAAATGGGCATTGTACAGGTGGAGCCACAGCGCCTAAGCCTTTCGTCCGTAATAGACTCCGAACCTATACCATACGGGAAATAACCTCAGCACTGGGAACCTGGGTCCCGATCTACAACTGCCTCCCTATTGACCTGCACTCACTGGAGAGAATCTGTGAACGACTGCCAGCCCGCCACACACGAGGGGCTAGCGTCTGATGAGACCTTAAATGGGCCCTACGTTGACAAGCACTCCGCCGTGGCCTTTCCTACCCTTCAATGTCTTGCAGATCATTTGTTTTACATCTGATCCAGCGGCCTCAGAAGGTTTCGGGTCCGCCTTAAACGTCAACCCAATGAAGTAGGCAGAGGCCTGGAGCTTGCGCATAGATAACCATCTTCTTCTCTCAGCACGGCCTCACCGCGGCCTCCATTTACTGGTACTGTCGCTGTTCCGCTCTCACTAAGTAAGCCCGGCATCAGCATCCCTCAGCCTGGCTCCTTCCAGAGCCGTGGATGATAACATCGCAGTGAGCCACCCTTCACGACCCCCGCGTTCAGAATCACTGTCTGAGCCCCACCGAGAGTCCGTCTTCCTGACCCTTCGAGGCTGCATCACGTACCGCCTACGGAGCCACTAAGCTCAATACTTATAAAGCCATGTGAAGACCGGTTGGCACGCTACGAGGCGCCTGCCCTTATTTCATTCCATCACTCCTCTTCGTACCCTCAAGCGCTCCTCCCAAGTTTGCATAGCCTGGCATATATCGTTTATGTGTTTCGCCATCGCAGGTATACGCAACCTCTGACCCCGGGTCTCAAGGGTGGCATTGTGCGTAAGCCTGTGCATCGCCTTCATGACAACCTAAGGCTGTCGCCTCCGCACAATCACTGTCGGGCCTCAGTGGTGTGGGGCGGTGTGCCCTTGGGGGTCTTCCGGTGTGCCTCGTTGTGCACGTATCATCCCAGCAGAACCAAAATGCACTGTCAAAGCATCCAGCGGCGTTGCGAGCGAGGCTAGTCCAGCAGGATGGTTGTATCAGCGTGATAAGCTGGGACGGCAAAGCAAGGGCGCGCTCACATTTTGGCAGAGTCGGCGTCGCTAGTATCGGTCAACGGGGACAGCATGAGTTAAAGTATCGTTGGGAAGGACTGTCAACTCACACTGGGGTAGCCATAACTGGCACAAGAACCGCAAAGAGCGCGGCAAGAGCGTGAAATTTGAGCTGCATGACGATTGCCGCTGATGGTGTAAAACCTAGTATGTGATTCAACATAAATTATAATATCGAAGAACGCAGTGTACGGGAGAAAACCGACTAGTATGAGGCTGCTGGGAGTTGAGAGACTTGGCACGGCAGAGCAGCGACAAGCCCCCTATTTATACCCATAGGGAGCGATCGTTAACCGCGAATATCTAGCCGTGGAACGGGCGCGGATGTCGAGGAAGCATAGTCCATTTCCCCATGATTGGGAAAAAGTGACACACATCCCTGCGGTTTCGGTGCGAGGCAAATGGTGTCCTTCGAGCGACTGCCAGCAAGAGCTCAAGTATGTCGTAGGAGACGTCGATCAGGGGTGGATACCTCATAATATTATCTAGGGGCTGTTTCCTCCACCCGATGGTTCATGAAGGCGATAAGATCACAGAAGCATTCTTTGCGTCTGAAACTCAGAAGACTAGCGGAAGCTTCCATAGGGCCGGCAGGCACGTCCTTGGGCTTCTTCCGCTGGTAGCACGGCAAAGAAGCTGTACTCTTCGAATGGACGACAGTGTCACAATATGAGCTATAGAGTGATTGTTGATGGCTAGGTTGATTCACCTGTGGCAACTTGTTAAGAATAAATCACGTATATGTTCCGCTCTGAAGAGGCCGCTAGTAAGCTGAGCCGCTGGTCACGATAGATCTCTTTACAGGGAATTGGTCATCCAAATGCGCCCAGAATGATTAAAGCAATTAGAGAGAGCTTGTCGCATATCACATAGGGGCGGCGCCGTGGCAAGCTGAAGTTTTGCCCGTTCGTAGAAGGAGAGCGTGAGGCCTTGAGGGCTGGCTAGGCATTACCCTGAGAATACAGTAAGTCGGCCTTGAAGCCTTAACCAGAGGGAAAATGGTCATGCATATAGCTTTGCCAGCTGGCAGCTCAGCACATACCCGTTTATTGAGTACATCGCGTTTTCTAGAGAGCGCAACGTCCTCCCCCAATGGATCAGGAGTTTGCCCAGAGATGGATTCCGGTTAGCAGCGGGGTCCCTAGCTAGCAAATGGGCGACCACTTTTCACTTTTCCTGGATGTTCCTCTACCAGGAAGGGGCTGCTGATGTATGATAAGCCGATCCCAGTAGCACCCTAATATTCGAGATTATGTGGCGCTCGCTGTAGCTGGATCAGTTCGCTTTCTACACAGCGGACGCGGTGGTGGTGGTTGGCCACGATATTTCTTACGTCATCCATGATCGATATCTTGGCGCTGTCGCCGTGACATCATCGTGACGAGACGTATGAATGGGGCTTCTGATTGGCTGGTGGAGCTACCACGTGCTATTTTAGACATATCACGTGATGTCTTGGACGCTGCCACCATGCGGTCGCCGTGGTGCGGGATTTGCATAAAGCGGGCGAAGCTTGGCATGCGGGTCGCCATCGGACGACCGTCCCCCCATCTTCCACTCACCGCGGGCACCCTCGACAACGGCGACGACAACTACGATAGCGACGACTATGGCACCGACTAGCTACCAACCCATTGCGCGCTCCATGGACTTGGCCCCCGCTGATCCCGAGAAGGCCTCCCCCAGCTCTCGCTGCCAGCACCAGATCCATGGGGATTCGCGCTCCCGTCTTGCATGGATTATCGCCATCGCCAGCTTGATGGTTTTCACTCTGTTCGCCTTCTTCTCTGATCTCGAGTGTGGCCCCGATGGTGTCGGCTTTGGCGCCGGGGGCGGAGTGTTCAAGAGAGCGACCGAGCCAACTACCGACATCACGAGGTCTGGCAGGACCCAGAGCAGCTTCGTCAGGCGCAAACGTGAGCTATACGCTCGCTGCTCAGCTTTTCTGGCGCATGTATGCTCATCTTTTTGAACCATCGTAGTCTATCTTATCGTCGTCTTCGTCGGTCTATTTGTGTGCCTTGTGCTTGCAGTGATGCTTAGTGCGTGGTGCTGCAAAGGTAGGCCCCTTCTATCCCCTGCGATTGGGTGTTTCTGATTGCGCACGTTTCAGGTGCCTTCCAAAACCCGCTCTGCTGCCCGTGCTATGTGTGTGCCTGCTGCGGTGGACTTGGTATGTTCAGGCGGTGACTAAGTACTCCAACGGATATACTTACTAATAATACTGCCCTTCGTTAGCTTGCTTGGAATGCATTAGCTGCGGCCTGTGCGCTGAAGGATTGGAAGGTGGAGGCGGTGGCACCTATTAATGACCCTCGCGTATATGCATGTAAGGACTCGTATCATAAGTACGCTTGGGCTTCCTCCCTGATAATATCCAATAATATGAACTTGTCTATCGATATCGAAACCAGTGCTGATACGTGGTATCTCGATATTTCCCTTTCGCTTTGTACACAGCGGTTTGCATGGCTTATCCTTGGTCTTCGAGTTTTATGCTCAGACTCATGGAGCAAGATGCCAGATGCCCCCCTCCGCTAGTGTGACTCGCCCTTACCAGTGATTAGAGATCTTGCGCAGCCACGCGATCGCTTACCCGTCGCCTCGGCGTGGCCTTTCTGTGGATGTTTCGGTCAGCATTATCTATCATAGGTGGGTTTAGTTTCCGAAAATCAGCAAATATTAGCGTACCGATATGTAGTTTATAGTAACTGAGGCTCGTTGTGCGCATGCTTCCGCTCTCCGAGACGACGGCTAAGCGATCGCCTCACTGCGCAAGTCTCTACTATCGCGGGTCGGGAAGTGCAACTTTTTTGCGAGATTGCAAATAACTCGGCCACAACACAGCAAAAATCCGTGGTCTTTGGTGATCCTATGCATTTTGGCCTTCCAGTTCACCTCGTGTAATAAAAATCATAGAAACTTCAAATTTTCACTATGAGAACCGGGAAGTGCAAATTTTCGGCGGCTGTGCTCGCGGGGAGCACAGCCGCAGGATCGGTCATGTTTGCTTCCCAAATACGGATGGATCGTTTGAAAACTGCGTCAATTGGCTTAATTCGGAACCAATTCCCTTGCACAGCCGCAGTTTGCGCGACCCCCCGACGCGGATTCGCGACAGCGAGCGCACACCACGAACAGGGGCATTTCTGAGTACACCAGCACGAAGGTGAGATGCTGGGCTTTCAGTGGGGCAAATATTTCCCCTTTTGCACAAGAATTAGAGGAGAAAATGTGCGGCCAAACAATGAGGAACGGGAAGTGCAAAATTTTGCACTTCCCGACCCGCGATAGTATTCGTTGGCCGCGGCGCTCAGCACAGTGGAGCGTAACGAATGACCGGTGCACCTGTCTTGGTTTAATGCTACATGTGCTCCTCGAGCTTCAAATTCCAGCGCTCTTCCACGTACATCCCATATTACGATAGCTTTGAGGTATGAAGCTGGCTTGTCATCGGTCGCGGCTTTCATTCGTACGTCCATTTATTCCTCGGCGATTGCCCCCAACAGTGATATTCAGAGTACAAACAAACAGGATGAAATTCGCGCTTATTTCTATTTCAGGACTAACACTATGACACTAGTACTCTTCCCCAGGGGATTTCTCTAGGGATTGAGCAGAAAACCCACAATGCGAGACCAATGTCTGAGCTTCGATGGAAATTGGGTACCAGTAAGCGCACGTTTTCTTAGGAGCCCGGACAAGATCTCACAACCTTTGCTTCTTCTTCACAAAACCCTGGCTTTCTTTTAGGAATTTACCTTGTAAAAAGCCCATAGAAGAATGTCACATTGTCAGTAGTACTAGTAGTGTTAACGCTTAACCCAGAGGGTGTTGAGCTCAACGTGTGGCTGCCATCTCCCGGCCTTCATCGATCATCATCTGCTTTCTGGTAGCAAGAGAATGACTCGAAAGGTCAGTACATACCGTTGAATGTCCCAGTACATGACTTTAACCGCCGTAATCGACTCGGATTAGCCTCCAATCTCAACACGGGTAGACAAGATCTATCTCGGGGACTTGCTGAGGAGTGTTGGTTCGTACCCAAATTCGACTGCCCGGCGCAATCATCCGTCCAATCTCTTCTAAATTCAGCAGATCCAGACGACGGTGGTAGTACCATGGACAACAGGGAGTCTATGCCGGCTCGCACTTCGCACGGCTCCACGTCGTCGTGGCGACAATTGAGGCCCGGACAAGCCAGACAAGAAGTATTCTGGTTCAATGACGGAAACATCATCGTTCGTATCGAGAGCCGGTGCTTCCGAGTACATAGAACGGTCTTGCGCGAGACGGGATCTCCGTATTTCGCCAATCTTTTTAATGAGGTTATGCATCCACCGAATGAAATGGTCGACGGATGCTGCGTGTACGATATCGAAGGGCGGGGATGCGATTTTGCGGCGCTGCTGGATGGGCTGTATGGGCAGCTGTGAGTGACGCAATCGGCTATACTTACCTCGAGCCCTTGAGGTTGACATTCTACACGTAGGACGTGCTTAGTTGAACAAGAGCCGTCTTTCTTCACCTTAGCATGCTTGCTCCGCGCGTCGCACCGCTGGCAAGTTCCAAAACTCAGGGCATGGGCCATCCAGGCGCTCACCCGGCGGTGGCCACCCTCGCTCGACCAGGTCCACAAACAAGTTGACCTGAGTGAGCACGCGACGAGATTGATCGTGCTCTCTCGGGAGTGCGAGGAGAAAAGCTTTTTGAAGCGCGCGTTCTACCGACTCCTCTCTCTGGAAGATTTCGACCTGGGGCATAAGGGCAGTACGGAAGCTGGCACTAATGCCGGTGATGCCAGCACACGGGGAGAGTACGACCATGAAAAAGTACAGTGGGCGCCAGCCGATTCCGAGCTCGCGCGCGAGGACATTCTTCACGTCGTACGTCTGCAGAGATATGCCGCCATGTTCTGGACGCTGCTCGCGCGCAAGCCGCCCTCGTACGATTTCCTCTCCGACCGAGAACGACACAGTGGCTGGTGGTCCGGCCCTTGCTCGGTTAGATTGGACGCAGTGTGGCACAAACAGGTCACCGAGGCGGGTTTTTCAATTCAGGGGGGGCGTGATCCACTGGGATGCCTGGATAATCTGCGAGATATTCCGTGGGGCACACTCGGGAAAATCTGCGAGGCGTGTGTGACGGACTGTAGGGCTAATTGGAAGAGGCAGCAAGAAGCGTTCTGGAAGATAATCGACAGAGAAATACTAGATACGTGATTTGGGCGACTGCTGCCAGCCGATCTCCTACCGAAACCTGCTCACTTTCCCCTTGGTAGTACACTCGACAGGCCGAAATTTCATCCTTCATCCTCTTATATTGCTGTGTTGTCGGTATACTGCGTTCTTGGATTGCTCTGCTTGCGCCCTTTTCACTTCCCCATGTACTTTTTCCACACGAACCAACTCCAAGCGACTTCCATCAATATTCTCTTATACTGTCTCTGTTGTCTAATTTCCGGATCCGCAATCCGCAAGTTTATCTGGACTCTTGGCTATCGAAGCTAAGGTTCCCTTAACCCTGTGTATACAAGGTATACGTGTACTACCCGCTGGGGCGAGGGCTAAAAGGGTCGGACCTTGGATCGAACGCAGGATGCTACCCCAACGAAGGCGCAGGTGCGGGGTAAATTTGCCCGGTATATAGTAACCGCAGACAACCCAGGCCAAGTGGAATAGGCGTGTGAAAAATGCAAAAGTTGACTGCGTGATAGCGGCAAGAATATATACATCCATCTAATGCAAAGCGTAGGTCTAATAAGTAAGCGTCTCCACCATTGCGTCGAGAATCCTGATTGCGTCGGGCGTATAGAATTTCTCATAGGCCAAGGCGACCGGAGTACTGCGAATAAAAGGGGGATCAGCAAGGTGTAGGGATGATGATCGGAGCCATCGTGGTAGAAAGAGCCACTCACTCCCAACCGGTGACCCTCTTAACGGGTGCCTGCAACTTCAAGAAACACTTCTCTGTAACAGTCGAAGCTATCTCACTCCCTACACCTCCAATCTTGCCTGCCTCGTGCACAACAACCAAACGACCGGTCTTATTCACACTCTCCACAACCGTCTTTACGTCCCAAGGCATGATTGTCCTCAAATCAATAAGCTCGATCTTTGCAGAGCGAAGGGGTTTGGGAACGAGGTGCTCGATGGATGCCGGTGGCTCGGCCAGATAAGACATGGCTGTCCGGGCTGTGTAAAGCGGGGTGCCGTATGATAGGACTGTAAGGTCTGTTCCCGGAGTGAGAATCTCTGCCTTTGAGAGAGGTATAGTGTAGGATGACGTCGGGACTTGCTCGACTATTCAGTGCGCAACAGGCATGTAAGAAACGGCGGGATTAGTAAGAACAGAAGATGCAGACATACCGGAAGAGCGGTAAAGGATCTTGGGTTCTAGGAAAATAACAGGATTACGGTCTTGAATTGAGCTCAGTAAGAGTCCCTTCGCTTGGATGGGAGAACGAGGAACCACAATCTAGAGGGGTCTCATTTAGCTCCGAGCATCGGAGATGTACATATGTTGAGTACCTTCAAACCCGCTGCTCCCATGAAGAAGCCTTCGGGACTCTGTGAGTGGTAAAGACCACCATGACCGACGGTCATAGAAGGCGTGCGAATAGTGAGGCCGCCGACATTAAAGTTACCGCCTGAGCGATAACGGAATTTCGCGGCCTCGTTCACTATCTTTAGAGAAGCTCATACTATGAGCGCAGGATGTCAAGGGAGCCGAAAAAAGTGACGAACTTGGTCGAACGCGGGATAAATATAGTCCGAGAACTGAATCTCTGCAATTGCAGTGTGACCCATGGATGCCAGGCCAATGCCAAAGCCCACAATGCCTTGTTCAGTCAGCGGCGTGTTAAAAACGCGCTCCCTTCCTATGTATACGGGGAATATGGTAAATAAATCGAATTATTATGCGAAAATTGGTTCATGTACAAACCAAACTCCTCGGATAGACCCATGCTACAACGGAACACACCGCCGAAAGCTACATCCTCGCCAAAGACGACTGCCGACTCGTCGTTTGCTAGAGCAGTACTAGGATAGAGATTAACGCGTAAATCGGTGGAGGTACATAAAGATGAGGCGAACCTCATCGCATCTCGGACAGCTTGGTACATGTTCATTTTACGCGTGTCCCTGCCCGTTTTGTCTCCGTCTTCGTGGTCTGCATCTGAACCCCATACTATACCTGGAGTTTTGAGTGCAGAGTCCCGAGTCGTTCGAAGAATGGGCGAGTGGGCGATAGTGGGCGAATGGCCACCCGCTGGAGGCGGCTCAATTGCAGCTTCAGTATAGCGCCTGGAGTGCAGCAAAATAGAGCGCGATGCAAGGTTCCTTGAGGCCAAAGCGCGCAGGATTTGGGGGGCAGACAGCGACGGCATGGTGGGCGAGTGCAAGAGAACGCAGGCAAGGCGAGACGTTGAGACCCGAGCAGCGCGTCGTCACATGACGGCGTTCATTCGCAGGATCCGCGTTGCATCCGCGGCATTACGGATTATGTCAGCACCCTGCACAGCCATCTGGGGGCGTGGGGAAGCGATCGAGCGTTGGGCGCGGACGCCAAAGCTGAAGGATGACGGTCGATGAATCTACGTTTGTTGCGCCAGAAGGCGTCTACGCGCTCGCGGAGGAGATCCGCCCGCCCTCCATCGCTCACCTCCCCTCGAGCGCCCCCATCCTCTTCCCCGCCCGACTGTCGACCGTCGTCATCCGCTTCCCACCGCCCAAGCAGCTCGCTACTCCCGGCCTCTCCTCCCTCCTCGGCGGGAAGGAACGAGAGAAAAGGTCCAAGAGGGACGAGAAGGGCACGGCCAAGGACAAACGCCCCGCAAACGACGACCATAGCGTCTCGAGCAACGAGAACGTCGAGGAGGGCGGCGCGACTGTCGATCCTGCGAACCCCGACCACCTGCCTCCATCGAACAATATACATGATCACGATGGTAATCTCAACGGTGGCCATCCGCCCCCACCACCTATTCCACCCACGCCCCTGTTCTCACCACTCTCTTCCGCCCTAACCGGCAAAAAGAAGTCCATTTCTCGCCCAAAACACAACATTCGGACCACCTCGTCCTCCTTCATCACTCGTATTCATACCATAGAAGGCATGAGCAAATTACTCTCATCCAAGCAGGGCTCGGACGTCACTTTTCTCTTCTACAACGCCGCCAAGAACTTTTACTGGAACGAATTAGGTAGCAAGCTCAAGGTGGGTGCATGAATGGCATCTAAGTACTCTTCTTTCGGTGTGTCCCGCGCGGAGATCACCAGTACATGTGAAGCTGAGGCTATTCAACTTTGGATAGGATCCTTTCTCTCGAATCACGTTCTCTGCTTACCCGACATGCCATGATGTCAATATCTTTAGTTCTAGCCATGCTTGTATTGACGTTGTCATTGGCTTCAACACCGGCGACTTGGTGTGGTTCGGTGCGGCCTCCCTAAATTTCTCCCCACATCACTCTTCCTAAGCGCCGGTTCTCGCCATCCCGCAGATCCGCTAAACTCTCGCTACGTCCGACTCAATAAAGGGGGATGTATCTCTCCCTCGCCCTGCACTTCTATCAAATGGGTTCCTCAGTCCAAAACCCTCTTTCTTGTCTCGCACGCCGATGGAACTATGATCGTATACGATATCGAACGTGAAGATGGCTCCTCGTTCAAACCTCGAGACCCGGGGCCATCATCAACGTCAGGTACAGCAGATTCTAACTCCGGATCTGCGGAAGGGAGCGCGCTCCCTGGCTGGAATCCGCTGGAAGAGATGCTGGTGACCAGTGGGACCGGGGGTGGTAACAATGGAGAAGGTGGCGGTAGCGTCGGCGGGATGGGCACGCTGGGGAGTAGAGAAAAGGCTGGAAAAAATCCCGTTAGTCACTGGCGAGTAAGCGATCGGAACATCGTCGGTATGGAAGCACTTTTGCACCTTCAAAGATGGTCTGCTTACCCATGCTATATAGCGTTCGCGTTTTCGCCTGAAGTGCGATATGTGGCGGTTGTTGCCGAAGACAGCTGTTTAAGAGTCATAGACGCGTTGACGGAAACGTGCGAAGATGCCTTTTCCTTTTGTGCCGCCCTCACTTTGCTGAATGCATTCTTGTCCACCAGATTATTAGATACCTATGCGTCCTATTTCGGATCACTTACGTGTATCTCATGGAGTCCAGACGGACGCTTCATTCTTGTAAGTCCCGCCCGCGCCAAGGTGGTACCCATACTGACGTTTTTCATCTGGACAGACCGGCGGCCAAGATGATTTGGTGACCGTGTATTCGCCCTCAGATCACAGAGTAGTTGCGCGTTGTCAAGGTCACTCGTCATTTATCAGCGGCGTGGCATTTGATCCCAATCGCTGTGATGGGCGGACATATAGATTTGGGAGTGTCGGGGAGGATAATAAACTAATATTGGTAAGGCTTTTGTTGGTACTCCCATTGAAAACCTTGGCTCATGATTTGGGTCGTACGCAGTGGGACTTTTCGAGCGGCGCATTACATCGACCGAAAGCATATGTCCGTACATTCTTCTCGCTTCTTTCCCTCGCCGTGGACGAACAGTTCTCAATTCTCGAATCTTACAGGGCCATCAGAATCGCTTTCCGGTGACATCGACAGTATCTCTTGTACGCCACCGGAGTGAGAATAGCGATAGGTCTACCGCTCACCTTCTCGGCACACCCGGGGGGACGCCAGGTCCCCAATCTCACTATCACCCCGCGCCACCGCGGAACGAAGTTGCGCTGCTTCAGCCGGTTTTGGTACGTCACTCGCTCTCCTCAACGCGTAGCACAGCGCTCAGTGCTATTTCTGACCGTACCATCGTCCGCGCTTCCAGATCAAACCAATTGACGGGGATATCCTCACCTCGGTCTTTTTCATGTCAGCATCTGTACTGACGATCTCAAAGGGGTGCGTGATCAAGGTGTGGACAAGACCGCTGCCTGTGCGCCCACGCGGCAAAGGTACAGAAAAGGGGGATGACGCTGGCACATCTCGCGTGCGAGAATTGATAAGATAGGATGTCATGCGATGTACACCGACATATGTTTGTAACACTATCTTGTAAGGGCGGCAAGTTCTCCTTGGCAGCTGCCTTCGCCCGAAGACGGTCATGAATGAGGAGCTTGGTTTTCTGCTCAATTCTTCACAATGTTTTTTCCTCAACAATCACACCTGGCTGCTCACTTTGTATTGGGCTGCAGGCTAAAGGATATTTCTTTGCAGGAGAGAAGCGTCATGAGCAAGCTCTGTACCGCAGCAAACTCCCTGTGAATGTTACATAAATGTTGGCCATTCAGTTGAACGAGCCCCGTGAACAGCTAAATATTTCTGCGTAGGCTTTACGTTACACCAAGCAAAGTACTATGAACAAAATGATACGTGATGGCCGTGTGACCCTACTCGCGCTCGCGCTCCTCGGCGCGTTCAAGTTGATGGCGCTTGCGAGCTCCGGCCCTGTGAAGACGATCCGATCAATCCAAGCAAGTGCTCGCAAAAAGGGGGATACTCACGCTCCCGTATCCAATCCTCGCTTCGTCCCTCGTTTCGCTTCGTCAAGGAATTGATCCACACCGAATACATCCGCGGTGTCTTTCTCGAATTGTACAGGCCCATCCCGAACCTCCTGATCGCTCGCGCCCTCGAAGCCTCTCGCACCTGCAGTACCTAGACCGAAGCGGTCATTATCGAGGGCCTTCGTGATGCCGTCCTCCGTGCCTCCACCGAAGGACTCCTCGTTACCCTCGGTCATATTGCCCCGGGCTTTATATATCGCTGCGGCGGCAGAAGAGCCATGGAAAAGCGGTCGGTCGTAGAGGTTGTATGCGTCGTCAGATGCAAAGGATCCTGAGAGCGATTCGCGATTGAATAAACGAGCGTCGAACATAGATTCTTTTGAGGTGGACGGTTTGGCAAGGCCCAACGCAATCTTCTCTGAGATATCTCGGTTTTGCTCCCTATGCAAATTGATGATACAGTTAACACATTATGCTCAATAAGGTAAAGAAATGAGAGGAAAAAACAAACAAACCTTGCAAGTTGCTTGGCGCGCTGTTCCGTACCCATATTGCTCATCCTCATCTCTTTCTCGCGCAACCTCCGCTTCTGTGCCCTCATCTCATCCCTCACTTTCCGTGCTTCCTCATCTTCCTCCTCATCGCTCTCACTGCCACTGCCACTGCCACTCTCACTGTCGCTTCCATAAGCAGCGAGCGACGACTTCAAGGCGGATTTACCGGCTTCGGACTCCTTTGGCGCGACAGCGGCAGATGGGACGAGACCACCGCGCTCTTCGCGTGCGCGCTGGGCGAGCATGCGCAGATGCTCTTCTTTGCTGGCTTTTTCCTTTTCGGCGAGCTTCTGTTGCATGAGGGAGCGCTGGCGGACTTCCTCGCGAGCGTGTCGGTCAGCGATAAATAATGCTTCGGAAAATTTGGCAAAATTATCATTGATATGAAGCTGGGGGGAGGGGGGAGGCGTCGATATGTCAGTGTCGGTGAGCGCTGTATGTAGCGGCTCCGACTCACGTCTTGTAAACCTCGTCCATCGGCGGCCAGTCGCTTGTCGAGGGGGATCGTGAAACCCTTGTTATTCTTCCAGTTAGAGATGCAAGGGGGGATCTGCCATTCTTTCTGCTCCTGCGCAGTAGCCTTCCTCGGAGGGCTCCGGAGGATTGGTGGCGGGGGACTGGGCGGTCCGCGCGGTATCTTCTTATGTTTAAATCGTGGAGGTTCCAATGGATCCTCGATAACATCGCTCATTTTGATTATCCGCTGTTTCAGCCCTCCCTCGCTGCTACCTTGTTGGCCGGGAGTATAGCGCATAAACGCCGTTTTGCCTTGCGTATCGGGAACATTCTTGGGCTGAGCCGCCTTAATTTTTCCGTTGACGAGTTTCTCCAATGCGGCCCTAGTTCGATCTGTCGTGCTCTGAACTTCGTCCTCGGATGGTCGGTCCATGGTGCGCGCAGACTCGTCAAGATCCGTACGGTGGTGCATGGGAACAAGGTCCTTGAACTGAGACTGGACAAAGCGGCCGTCCCGATGGCCCTGTTGGGCAATAGCATCGTACCGAACATTGCCCTCGCTATCCACTTGAAGTGCAAGCGTGTTCCCGGCAGATGCCTTCGGTACATGAATACATTAATAAGCGAGGTGGCTCTGGCATGTAGAACGGGGCGTACCTTTTTTCTCCCCATTTCGTGGGGGTATTGCGCTACATGACATTCGGGATAGGCACCCCCATCACCATAATCCTCCTGTCGTGTCGGTCTCCAGCCTTTACGTCTCCCATAAGCTGGGACAGTGGACTTGGCTGTGAGCGCGAGAGAAGGAAGCTGTGTCTCTTCTTCGTCATCGGAGACGTCTGGTGCATGGACTGGCGTAGGGAGAAGGCTATCATGCAAGTATAACTTCAGCGCAGGCCGCTGAAAGCGAGCGAGGAAACAAACCTGGCGAGAGCGGAGGCCATTTGCGCGATTTGATGACGGCTGGTGGTGGTGAGTGGAGGAACTTGGAAGCAACAGCGAGCTGCGCCAAGCAGGCGCAAACACACAGCCGGAGTCAGATTAGATAAGATTTGACTGCGAGTATTATGTAATACCACTACTATCGGCGCTGTCTTCGATCCACCACCATCGATATCGTCTTCCAAGCGAGGATCCAGCTTTATCAAGCATGAAATTTACGGACAAGATCTCCCAGCACTCGTCAAAACCATTCTTCAGCTTCGAGTTCTTCCCACCGAGGACTGATCAAGTGAACGCGGACACAGTCGTCCTCTCGTCGTCGTCGCTGACGCTAGTGCATGTCGCTAGGGATTTAGTAACCTGCTCGCCCGGATAAAAGGACTTTCTGCGCTTGAACCGCTAGCCATCAGTGTTACTTGGGGCGCTGGAGGCACCACCAAGCAACGAAGTGTTGAACTCGCGGGCATCGTTCAGTCTCAGTATGGTGTTGATACCGTCCTGCATCTCACTTGCACAAATATGGAGCGGGGAATGGTAGATGACGTTCTGAGGGTACCCAACCTATCCCATGCTCCCGTAGCTGGTTGAACTACATATCTTGAGATAGGCCGCTAAGAAGCTGGGAATCCAGAACATCTTCGCTCTTCGGGGAGGCATGTGTTTGCAACTGCTCAACGAGCGAGCCCTCTCATCAGGCTGAATGTTACAGACCCACCTCATGGCTCCGACCACTGGATCCCGGCCGATCCAAGATTTGTCCATGCCGCAGATCTGGTTGCTTACATCCGATCCATACCGGAATACGCTGACTATTTCTGTATCGGAGTCGCCGGTGATGACCCTACCCCTGCTCTTAGAATCTCAATATAAGCTCACCAATACTATGTGACTAGGCTATCCGGAGGGCCATACCGAAGCGGAACCTGGCGATGACCAAATTGGCCGCCTCAAAGCAAAAGTAGACGCGGGAGCGGACTACGTCGTCACCCAGCTATTCTATGACGTGAACAATTTCTTTGTCTGGCTGAAAGAGGTACGAAGAAGAGGTGAGCGCTTGAACTCAGCGTCGGTGATGAACCCCAATCATGTGTTTTCCTTGACCAGGCATCTCCGTCCCCATAATACCGGGAGTTATGCCTATTCAGACTTATGCATCGTTCATTCGCTTAAACAAGCTCTGCGGCACTCGTGTCCCACCATATGTTTCCTCGGATCTAGAGACTATCCGCGTGAGATTAATTAAGGTGGGATGAAGACTGCCCATGCTGACTTGGCACATTCCCCACCGACACAGCACGATGATCAAAAAGTCAAAGACTACGGCGTGCACCTTGCTATGTCTATTATCCGCAGGCTAACTGCTAATGGCGAAGTTTGTGGCATCCATTTATGCACGTTTAACTTGGAGAAGAGCGTCCGACGCGTGCTAGGGGGCCTAGGGTGGACGAACGTGGACAACTTTGGAAATAAGATTATTGAGGTAGCTTTCCATCCGGGCGGGGTCATGCGCACTCATAGCGATTATTGTAACACCGATAGGATGCGCCCCCGCAAACCAACGACCAGGCCCACAGGCATCTACCTCCTGATGTGCTGGTCAGTGCGCATGAAGTAGCGCGAGCGATGAGCACCACGCCATCCCAGGAGCCGGACCCCTTCTCCGTACAATCCACGGCCACCGCGTCCACAGCCCATAAGTTAACTCCCGGGTGGGATGATTTCCCCAATGGTCGGTTCGGTGACCCCACTAGCCCTGCATACGGTGCATATGACATGTGGGATTGCGGCATCAATCTCAACGTGACGGTGCGTAATCCTATCTATCTCCTTTCCTTGTGATAAATTTCTTACTCAAACGCCGGACAATCCAGCCGCAGGAAGGAATCGCTCAATGGGGAAACCCAAAATCCACAACTGATCTCACCTCATTCTTCCTTTCCTATCTCAATTCCGCAATATCTACGACTCCATTTTCCCCCGAGCCGCTCAACGTAGAGACATCAACCATCCTCCCTCACCTTATTCGTCTTACCTCCGGCGGACTTTGGACCGTGGGTTCGCAGCCTGCAGTGGACGCCGCTCCTTCATCAGACGGGGTTTTTGGGTGGGGTCCCAGGGGAGGGTACGTCTTCCAGAAGTCGTTTGTCGAATTCTTTTGCGATCGAAGGACAGTCGAATGGATCAAGGAAAGGGTGAACACGCATGGGAAGGGGCTGGTGTCGTTCTATGCTGGCGACGGGCAGGTGAGCGCTACCTTCAAGCTAGCACGCTTCAGCTGTTCAAAACCTCAATTTTACTGTTTTAGAATGATTTTTTCAGCAACGCTGAAGAAGGGAGGAATGCAGTGACATGGGGCGTTTTTCCCGATCAAGAGATAGTTCAATCAACTATCATAGAACGTGATTCATTCGCCGCGTGGATGGTGCGTTCTAAATTTGCTCCGCAATTTTCAACTTCAACATTATAAGACATGATATCACCATGTTTACAGGAGGAAGCGTTTGGTATATGGTATCAGTGGGCGCTATTCTACCCACCTGATTCGGCGGAGCGAGAGTTATTGGAGAAAGCCAGCGAGAAGCTATGGTTAGTCAGCATCATCCATCACGACTACAAAAATCCAGAAAGTCTATGGGATTTCTTGTTTGAAGGTGAAGGGCTACCGCTACATTAATGTAAATACATGCAGGGATAAAAAATGTACGAAGTAACGAATTGCAAAGATCTTGCGCGAAACGCGACTCGGGCCTTGAATCATCTATCGATTCTATGTGTCCGCTCTAACGGGAACAAAGGGCACAGGCCCCCGCTCCACGTGGTCGATTATACGGGAGAGCACGTCGATCTTCATCTGGATATCCAGGGCCCGTTGCTCATGTACCTGGAGATTTACTTCCCTGGCAAGGAAATCATATGCAGGTTTGAGCGTGGACTGCGAAGAGGGCAAGATGATCAATGCAGAAATTGAACTAGTGAATGCATGGAAATACGCACGGAAAGGGCTAGCGGGATATATTGCAAAGGTAGCTGGCCCACTTCAGTGAGGACGGCCATCACACGTTGGCACGCGTTCCATTGGCGCTCAAGGGCGCTTGAGTGATCGACGTCGATGGGGACTTCGTAAATTTGGATCAAAGCGCCGTGTGCGGCCGTGATTGCTGTAACCAAAGTGGCTCTCACACCCTCTAGGTCACTCGATCCGTCTTGTTGAGTAAACTGAGTTGTTGACAAGTAATCGGAAAAGTTCAGTATCGCATGTCTCGCGGTGCGGACCTCATCCCTGAACTCGTTGCTTGCGGCGACTTCTAACCGTGGAGGGGTTGTATCTACTCAAGCACGGAGAAGAAAGCTGGACACTCACGGGTACTTGATGGGGCATTTGATCGAGCAACAAGGGCTGACGCACGCCCAAGGAGCGCAAGCCCCTTGGCCCGCAGAGAAATAGGATGCTCATTAATATCCCAGGCGACGTGACCCAAGGAGGAATACAAAGATTTGACGGTGCTATACTCCTGCGAGAGTGCATGTGCCTAAAAATGACATCCTTTCAAAACGTGTGTGCCACAACATAGGAGGGAAGGATTACATTTTCGTAGCGTTCTGATGGACAGGGCCATACAGTGCTGATTTGCTGCGAAAGGATTAGCTCCGGCGGGGCGGACAGTGCAAACTCGGAAATAACGAACGTCATCAGTAGGTCTGCACCCTGCCCCTCCATCGCGCAATGATGCGAGGCGGTCAAGACCAAACAGCGTCCAAAACGTGTTAATCCTATCACCGAGCTCAACCAAGTCCGCGGCGGGATTCAGCAACGATGTTGACGCCGAGGCATGCAGGTCGAGCGACTGGATCGTGTGCAGACCACAGGCAATAGAAAGGGCCATGGACCCTAGATGAGGTAGATTGGGCCGTAAATCTCATGCACCCCGCGCACGAATCCTTGCGCACGGGTCCACCCACCAGAGATGTAATATCGGGCCTCGAGGGATCTGTAATCCGTGCCTGGATTAAACCAGGCAGAACCCTTGAATAGGAAGAAGATGGCACACCTAGATCTTCCTTCCAGGTAACATCCAAAAAGCGCCAAAGCCCTAATACAATCAAAGAGCCTGTCCGCATGCGCCACAGATTGTTCCAAGCCCTTGCGGAGTCGGCTAACAAGTAATCGTTCATATCTTCGAGGTCCCTCTTCAGCGTACAAGCAGCCACTAAGCATCATGGCGTCCACAAGTGCAGGGTGGACCGCGTTTGTTGCGGATGGCGATGCGTTTAAAGAATCTAATAATCTCCGGGTATTGAACTCTAGCGAGTGTCTCCACCGAAATCGGATAAAAAGATCAATCCTACGGGATATCATTACATAAGTGACGGCATAGTAGCCGCATGGGATTAGAGAGCTCACAAGTGACTCTTAACGAAATGTGGCACCTCCTCGCGAGCCATCAAGTCAGGATTACCGAGAGGAAGAGTGGGGAAAGTGCATGGTGATAGGGAGTGGTCGGGTTGACTGGCGAACTCAGGAAGAAGAACATGGTTATTGAATCTATAGCCCGCAGCCACAGCATTAGGGGGAGGAGCAGTTGGCGCCGAGGGTGATAATGAGACCCCGGGGGGTAATATCATATAATTTGCGTTCGAGAGCCCCGCTTGGTGGGCGAGCTCAAGCGCGATATTCGACTCAAGTTCGATTATCCTCCGTTCAAGAACTTCTTGGCGGTCGGTGGTATACACGCAATTTATAGGTCCTCTTGATCTGGTACAGGGTCCACAGACTGGCTTCACAGCGTCACATCGCTTCGCATGGAGATCAATAAGAGTCGACGCCGGGCATGAGGGGAAAGACTCACTTGTTTTCGTCTACGACACAGTGTGCATGCCTGTCCTCTTTCGAGCATTTCGCAGGGGTGACACTCTGGCTGGGAGGGGGGGGGGTGTCTGTCGGTTGGCGGGTTTGAACGGCGGATATAAATGAGAAGCTTTCTCTCGTTTGCGCTGCTTGGACATATGTTTGGCGGGGGAAAGGCGTAGACAGTACTGCTTTCCGGCGCCGTGCCGTCAAGATAGCCCCAGATTATTCTCGCCGAGTGTGGGAGCGGAGTCGGGGGATCCGGGGTTTCATTTATTGTGACTCTACTCACATAGTCACGCATGCCTTGAGCGCATTAGTATGCGCAACAAGAGTGTAGCCTAAGGCTTAGCTGAGTCAGGATATCTCTTCAAGTACGCCGCCTCGGGCGCGGTCAACCGGGGACGTTGGCATCCATCATCCAGCGCCTCTCTGCGGAAGAGCGTTGGGATAACAACTCCGCATTTCAGCAGCGTCGGTGATGAAAAATGCCGGATAACCACGAGTTTGGGATGACGGTGGTGCCGAATCTCGAGGTGGGCGAAATACCATATTCAATCCTCGCTCCGGCGGGTATGTACGACGGGTGGTGTGAAAGACCCACGGTCCACCGAAACGCGCCGCTCTTTACCCCGCTTGGTCTGAAGCAAGCCCTAGAAGCTCTAGGCGTGTGGTCTGGCGAGCCGAGTTGATAGTAAAATGCACCGCTGCCAAGAGCGTAGTCGAGCTAGTTTCGTGCGCGCGATCCTAAAAAGAAAAGAAAAGAGCAACTGCGGTTGCGCAGGCACCACACTGCGAAGCGTGGCAGAGGGGAGTTAATCAGCGGGCTGATCGGTCGATTCTGCGACATTGTGCTGGCGCGGATGAGGTGAACTGCGGTGAGTCAGGTGTGTTCCGCCATCTCTATCGACGAAGCAATCTTCGGTATTTCTAGACCGGCGGATCTCCGCTAAGTACGGATTGATCAAATGTCCTGTCCGGATGCCGATTAATAGCATTCAGTACTTGGTCCGAGGCCGAAAATCAACCATTGGTAAGTAGCTGAAGTGATACGATGCTTACATGTCGATGTCACATGTCACATGTCACTGCTCATTAAGAGAGGGGGTGCGACGCTCAGTCAACGAGGGGAATACTTGCTCTAGGTGGAAGGGTTGATATCTACTATTTCAGAGCGGTTAGAATCGCTATTGTCTAATAGGTGGCAGCGCGCGCTGGACATATGGTCGTTGTGAACATCAATGGCAGGGTGGAATTAATAGAGAAGGGGAACTCAACATGATATTGAGCGGGGAGGAAATGGTGCTAGCTTGGTTAACTCCCTCCTGGCTGGGTCGCACCTTTGTACACATGCTTTGTTCGACGTTAAAAGTCAGGGCTGACTGTAGCACTGTAGAGTTGAATGGTGAGCTGTCGGGGGTTGACATCATACTTGATTATTTGATTTTTTGAGTCAATGTTGTTCGATGTTGAGCAAGATGCAGTTGTGGGCAGAAGGCCTTTGCAGCAGATGGCGCTGATCTGAGCGCGTAACCTGATCGCAAGCAGAGAGGCATGCAACGTCGTATGTAGCCCCTGAAGCAGCATCGTAATGATTACGGTTATATTCGCAATGGAGCTGATAATCTCGAGCTCGAGCTATGGAGTCCAATTGTTTGTAGCGACTCGCGAGTGATTGAAGCAAAGGGACCTGGTTTCTAGTTTGCAAGGCACAAGGTCAAGTCTTGATAAGTAGCGCGATGAGCTAGCTTGTGGTATAAACATCTCTGGCCATGGTGGAGGCAGGGTCGGAAAAGGAGGATTGTCTACGCAGGATGGATCTCATGGTTTGGCGCAACAAGATCCGTTACGCCCTTGCATCTCCTAAAAAGGTGTACTCCGGTGAATAGAGTACGGCTACGGCGTATAGGCCTCGAAAGCTAATATATCGAAGAAATGAATACTATCATCAGTTCTCACATACGGGGATGCTGTATACTGGTTTTAAGCAGATGCTGGGGTATACCACATTTGATGCAATCCAGCTTCGCTTTCCAAAGCCATAAACCCTTTCACTCGCTCGAAGGTGCGCAGGAGTGTGCCGATGTCTTCTTCGATGCGAACGATGGTATGCCCAACGTCCACGCGCCTCGTTTCTCTGACGAGAAATTTATAGACAGGTAGCAGGGTGACCTGAGCACGGGATATTTCAGCAAGGAGATAGAATGCTGAACATGCATGGAAGCAACTTGCACCGAGACCTAACGGGAAATATTCAGCTGCCAGAGTGTTTACTTCTCGGACGGCCAACATTGCGTGCCGGCACGCAGTTTGCTGTCGGTCGAGTGCGCTTGGATCGGTTTTGGCTAGGGCGGGAATATTATATATCTGAATAACAGCGGCTTGAGCAGCGGTGAATGCGATGGCCATAATGGATTTGATGCCATCTGCACTGATCGAGTACTCTAGCGAGTGCTGGCAAGCTGACAGCGAGTCCGCCAATGCGCAGAGCGAAGTGCACGCAATGTGTATATCATCCGGAAAGCTGTCGATGTGCGAGCTATTGTCTATAATTCTCCGCCTTAGACAGCAGCCACATATGGTAAAAAAGATATTGCCCACAAAATGTTGACTTGGCAAGAAGAGTCGAGGCTCTGTTAAGCGACGCATACCCTTTGGCACGCAAAGCGACGGGATTATCATCGGCATCGCCGTTATACAAAGAGCCAATTGTGCCATATCCCCGCAGATATGCACGCCCCTGCAAACACATCTTGCTTCAGCGCTGGTTCAGGTGGCGTTAGAATCGAGCGCTTACATCTTCATAATAATCCGAAGGACAGGGCCAGATAGTACTGATTTCCTACAGACGTCCAGGCTATGTCAGGGTAGAGTCTGGGAGAATCAAAAGAAAAGGCAAACTCTATCAGCAGGTCTGCATGCAATCCCACTAAACATTGCTCCAGTGCGCTCGATGCTGAATACCGTCCAGAATGTGTTGACTCGATCGCCCAGTTCGATCAGATCAGTAGCAGGATCTATCAGCGAAGCAGTATCTTGGGCACCCAAATCGAGCGATGTGATTCTATTTAAACCACATGCAATCGCCAGGCTCATGGACCCTAGCGGAGGAGCGATTTAGATATCAGCAAATAACGACCAATTTTTGCACGCACCAGAAATGTAGTAATGCCCCTCAGCGGTTCTTTTTCTTTACGTAAGTTATAGCCCTGGAATTTTGGTAGCATGAAAAATATGGTACCTCCATTTCCCGTAAAAGTAGCAGCTAAAAAGTGCCAGTGCTGTGACGCAATCGAGGAGTCTGTCGGCATGTGCTAAGGAATGATGCAGATGTCTACAAATTCGATTGAAAAACACCCTTTCGTACGGTCGAAACGAGCTTTCGGCGTATAAGCAGCCGTGAAGGAGTATGGCGTTCACGAGTACTGGATGCGGTGCTTTAGGGTGTGTAGAAGGGAGGTCTAAAGACCACAACAGTCGAGAGATACTGAATTCAAATGGGTGCCTCCATCGAAATTGAAGAAAGAGCATTATACTGATCAGTGGTAAGTACGCTGATCAATCAGGCATTTATCAAGAGCATGAACTGCGGCGCCTCACAGATGATCCCGAATACCATGAGGTACTTCATCTTGTACCTTCCAGCGCGCAATACTAGGATCTTCGAGTGGTCGAGAGACGAATAAGTTGGCGCCGCCCGCGTTGACTTGGAAAGTCGCGATTGAGAACGCCCTGGTGCGACTTCCACTGATGTGACTATGCTCGCCAATTGCGGACGGCAAGGACGTCGAGTTCAAAAGTTTATTGCTAATAGGCACGGCTGGATCGCGCCCCGAGCTGTTCGCTTGCAAGGTGAAAGAGTCTATCTGTGACTCGAGCTCAGCGACTTGTCGCTGGAGAAGTTGCCTTCGGTTGGGAGTATAGGCACAATTAAGGAGCCCGTTTGAGCTGGCGCAGTTGTCGCAGACAGGCCTAACGCCATCGCATCGCTTGATGAAGAGGGTAAGCTACTGAGTAGCCATAAGATTCCAAACTCCGAAACAAAAAGAAGGCTTACTCGTTTTCGCTTGCGACATGGTGTGCAAGCAGTTCCTCTCTCAAGAGCTGGATAAGATAGCAGCATGGAGATCAGTACATCAAGGTATCGGGCAAGTTCAGGACGATTGTGCTACCGAGATAGTGGCAAGTTTTACTCGTTAGCGTCGAGTAGGATCCAAAAAGAGACTAGTCCTAGTATTGCTTTGACGCCAAACTTTAAAGTTCAAGAACTTCAAGTTGGTCACATCGTCAAGTTCATCCAAGGTGCAGTTGCGAATGTTAATAAACAATACTGCACAGAACTACCAGCACTTAACTGGCACTCAGCGCTCAGCACTCGAGAGCATTCCGCGCAACAACAGGCAAACCTGCAGGCATTTCGTCCGAATGCAAAGTCACTGTGTACAGCCACTCGGGCATAGGGCAGAGACGAAGCATGAATATATTTGAGCTTGCGCGTAGATGGAAACCCGTAGCAAGCTATTGGGTGAGTGCAGCAGATATAGACGGTGCTTAAAAGTTGATAGCGCCATGGATGCCTGTGACGTAATAGTTGGTTCGCTGGCAGCTACCAATATGCCTTTGCTCCTCTGCTCGTGGGAATATCATATAACGATGCTTCATAGAGACGGTGCCAGTTGCCAAGAGCTTAGCATCCTCCGACTCGTTTGTGCTAGCGGATGCTGGAGGACGGGGGAGAAATGGAGTGGCAGGGAGCGAAGAGCAGCCGGCGAGCACGACGTAGAGGAGAGGGCTGCCCAGGATTCTCGTCTTACAGACTTGCCATGTATGGGGCCACATAAAGTCCGCAAGCAGCTTCCTCGAGCATTGGGTTGCTTAGATAACTTATGACTCAACACCACCCCTGCAATATATGGACGACATTATATTAATGGTAGCTAGAATGGAGGATAGAGGGTACATATGCTATAATGTATATAGGATATGTTACGAGAGGAAGAGTAAAGGAACACTGCAGTGCGTTTACTCCTAAAGGGCGAATGGGTAGGCCAAGTACATGAATAAGGGATATGAAGAGTCCGTGGAACAGAGAAGGAAAACAGGATGGTCGAGATCGCCTCGCCCTCATGAAGCAGAGCACAGAAGGAAAAAAAAAAAAAGGCCGATCCCCCAGAGGACAACCAAAACAACACCCGATCAACCACTAGTGGCAACGGTCACGCCCCTCCGAGATCCAACACAGCCGCGCGCTTAGCAGGCGCTCGCGGCCGAAAAAATACCGCTGTCACCTCCGCGATCCGCGCATCCAGCTCGCTTGTGTGCCGATTGGGCTTGCCCGTGTCCGCCAAGTATATGCCGCGACTCTCGTAGTGGAGCAGGCACGAGAACTGGGACCGAGGAGGCACCAACGGGAATGCACTCCAGGCTACAGCGGCTTGGACTAGAAACGAGCTTTGGCGGCGACGGTGATACGGCCTGTGCGACTCGACAAGGTGATCCAGAAGGGATACTTGGTATGTTTCCGTCTTTATCGATCTCCCCCGGGAAAAGCTCCCCAAAGAGGCTTGCGCACCGCTTGTAGGTGTCGTGGATTGTTGTTAGATACGTATTTGAGCTGTGAGAGAACCGTTCGTTAGCTATGTATCTCTCACAAAAGAAAAGATTGAAACCATACCTAGGCGTGATGTTTTCGCTCGAGGCCGAGGGACGATCCCCGCGAGCGGGGGGAACAGGCTCTAAGTCCGCAATAACCCGCTCCGCTTTACTTGTCGCTCGCAGGGGCGAGAATAAAAGACCCATAAACCGCTGTCCATATGTCCGCGGTGGGCTTAAAGCCCGCTGCTCCTTCAACGGAGAAAATGAGAGCGAGAGCTTCATTGCCGGTGACGCATGCGGCGCGGCGATGATGGCTGCGAGAGGCGACGAGGCAGCGAGGTGCTTCTTTGGAATTGGCACGCGGCATAACGGCGAGAAGGACAGCTCCATCATGCTTGCGAGCTTCACTGGAGCATGCAGTGGGCTCTGCTCCAGAAGCTGGGCGTACGACGAGCACGCACGTGGGATCTGTGTAGGCGTGAATGACCCGACATCAGCGCCGGGGGAGAACGAGGGACTGGCGTGGCCGCGAGCGGCAGAACGGGGCGGAGTCGTCGGAAGGGCCTCGCCGAGGAGGCTTGAGGTATCGAAAACCGTGAGAAGCCTTTCAATGGTGGGAGAGTCATGCGATGCGTTGAGGGTCTCCGAGAACAGCATGCCCGGCAGGTACCCCATTGTTATCTGACGCCCCGCACCGCGCCATTTGGTCTTCTCGTCTTTGGCGGGCGTTGATGGTGAACCAAGTGGACGGGCGGACTGGGCGTGAGCTGCTCGGGGAGGGCTGGGGAACGTGCAATCAAACAGACTGCGAGGGCGATTGGGTGAGTCTGGAGTTTCGCCAGCGATGAGCAAGGGGGAGTTGTAACTAACCTTGCTTTAAAGTCTTCAACGCTGCGGCGGGATTTTGTGGGGGTGAAGAAGACAGAGTCATCGCTATCTTCGTCCTCCACAGTTGAGGGCGTGGTGGCCGTGAACATGATTCTTAGCGGCGTTGGCCTGGGAACGAAGCGTAGGGGAGGAAGGTAGCAGCTAAGAGCGGAGTGAGCGGGCCATCCTATGCCAAGCAGAAGCATTCAAGTCGACTTACGTATCGTTAGGTGAGGTATTGGTCTCACTGGCCTCTTGACGAGGCATTGAGAGGTTATAAACCACCTTTCCAGTGGCCTTCAGAGTATATTGCATCATGTTGACGATGCGGAGGGGGGCCGGGGTGACCATATCAGAGGTGCTTTTTCTGCTTATGCGGTTTCGGTGGGTGAATTCGCGCGGGAGCTCGTGGGAGATGGAAGCAGAAAGAGGAGGAAAACTAAGGCAAAGTGAGACTTATATACGATCAAGCTCGCGGTCTAACCCGCTGAGTCCATGGCGATGTCTCAATGTCTCACATGTCGGTGGGCGCGGTGTGAGACCCGGTACGTCATGCTAGAGTCAGCGCGCTAGAGAGCTCAAGATACAGGTTTTGCAGTGAGAATAAAACAAAGTTGCTGCAAAAGGGGGCTGATGGATTGCGCGGTGAGAGTGCGTGATTAGCAGCACTATGTGCATGACCTAACTTTCCTGCAACGGCCACAGGTGGGACATGTTGAGATTGAGAGAAATTGCGGGCTATATGAGCAGCTGAAGATACAGGACGGGCGGAGTACTTTCCTCTGCAGAACGTCTCTTGCGAACGCCTGTGTGCTTGACGATTTTTGAGACGACCAGGCTTCATGAAGCTTGAAGTAATACACAAGATATACAAAGGCAGCAGTGAGTGTCATCACAGCGATATTTTCCGCGCCTTGGGAATGGACTCCTGCGTCCAGTCTTGAAGGTGTCGGCCTTGGTGAACGTCAAACGAAGTAAAATCACGCAAAAGTGAACACGAAATAAAGCTTTCCATTTCAGAATTCAGGTTGCGTTAGCCTCTCGGTCGGAATTCTCCGAGTACTCTCAACTCAACACCGAATTTGACTCCGGGGCACTTATCATAATCACGAACATACTCCAGGCGTTTTCACGCAATTTGACCCGAGGCAATATTTTCGCCACGTCGGATTTTTTCGCGACACGAAGCGCTATCACCAACGGCAACACCGCCACTTTGCATACACGAACTTCACGAGATTCGGACAGTCCCGGACAAATCGCACCAATATCAAGACCTTAGGCCTGGCATCTATATGTACTCCGCGGGCATCAATACTAATCCAACTTGCTCGGGATTCAGGGGGGCCCTAGAGGGCCAGAAACTCCGGGAATTCATCTGCATACTTTACCAGATACAGGTTGCGAGACCTTGGAGCTAAGTATCGTCTCCGAGGCTCCGAGCCAGGGTGTTCTTGAGCCCCCTGGTCCCTAACTTACCCTGAAAAATACGTACAGCATGCGCCTGCTCTGAGTTCTAAATCCCACGTAAGAGGACATACCGGATATCCCATGCTTCGCTAATCACTACTTCCCTCTCCATCCCGACTAGGTTAGGATCAATATCGTGCACAATTTTCTCGGGCGGCCGGGCCCTTAACTCGCTAGATCGAGTCAAAGATGGCTAGTGAATGTCGTAGTAGACCTGCGGTAATGGGGTCCCACTCGCTCTTCAGTCTGCTCAGCCGCCTGCCTCGATGTTCTCGCACTGTGGAGTAAAGGGCAGGCGCATTTACTGATGCGCGATCGAGGATTACACGACATCCGTGCAATTTCCGCTCTTAATTAATTTCAACGCATCCCCACTGAAGGTGTGGTAAGTGTCCCTATTGATGGCAATGGTCTCCCATAAATTGGGCCATGTGGGGAGTGCATGACCTTGCCATTGCGCAGTGCAGCAATATGGGTGTTTCTTTGCAATCTGAAACTCTCCCTTTCCGGTGAGCTCAAAAGGTTTTGAGCGAGCTAGGGCCCAACCCAAAGTACTACACCACGTAACGCGTCGGCGAGGGCGCAGGCCCTGGCAGCTTTGCGGGCTCCTATACCCGCGGGCTTTAGCTTGCCTGGCCCTTTCGTCCATGTTCACGGCCTTGCCTGACACGTCTCACTGCGACCTCCGGTACCCTATTCAGCAGTATCAAAGGATAGTGAGAGCGGAGATGGGTAGTATGGGCCTGGCTAAGTTCTTTCTCTTTTCTTCTCAATTCTATCCTCGCGGCGGAATCGACGTTCTCCCCGCCGGACAAGGTTTGCATGGCCCCATTCTGTATGCCTCCTTCCGCACCTCCTCTCCATCTCATTCAGATTGTCTTAACGTGTGACAAATTGCCATGTCTTTCGATGCGCAAAGAGTGAACCTGCTGCGCGCACAGCTACTAATGCTGCATGCTGGTTTTCATCACAGATCACCCCGTCTCGCAGGTCCTTTGCCATCACCTGGCCCTGCTGAGCTGGTGGACTATCTACAGTGGCCATACTAAGATGCGTGAGACGAAGAGCGGGCAAGTCGGAACCCTCGGAAATTGGAGCCAGCAATCTCTCAGTCGCGCAAGGGGATCTTGAATTCTTGCACTCGTCGCTCTAACTCGGTCATTGTTGTCTTCTTAGTTTCAAGGCTCGCTGCATGCCCCGGTAAGCCCGCGTGCAACTACCATTGACCCCCTCAACGCTGGGGCCTCGTTCGTACGAATATCGGGGTTAGTAGCACTCGTTTAAAAAAAGAGTCGACTTGACGAGCCCTACTCTTCGCCAACCTCGGTATGCCAGTCTTACTACTTAGGTGATGTTCTGAACAACTTGACCAATTAATCGCTGCCATCAGCTTACATAGAGTGAAACGCTGTCTCTGCTCTTCGATAACATGTCAAAGTAAAGCACCGTGCCTGTTAAGCTCGTGGCGTTTCGTCAACCAATATATCCAATTCAAGGCAATTCAGTCCGGCGATGAAGCTTGTGTTTCAGCCATTGATCAAATCTCGTCCCTATCCTTCCGTTATCTAGGAATATTGCGGGCGCAGATACCCCGCGCATCTTCTCTGTTTGCGGTAATGGTAGGTACATCACATTCGCCAGAGGTTGGCGGAGGTATCGTCAAATGTCAATGCATCGGGTCAAACCCGTTATCGCCCTCCGCGTGCAAGAGCGCCTTTTGTCGTATGAGAGTGAGAAGGCGCATATCATCCTCTAATGTAGATGCGCCCTGCGGACTACTAAGCAGTGCTTCACCCTTATCCTGGCCGATAAGGTGCTTATAAACAGGCGATAGCGTAGCCTATGCAAAGCATAATGGTCAGTAACGGCGATCACGAAGGGGGATCGACACATTCCGAAACACTTACTCCAAGAGCTAGCGGAAAATGTTGGTCTTCTAGCTTCGCCGCTTCCTTAGCGACCAGGAGAGCGCTGTTGCATGAGATACGCTGTCTTTCCCGGGCCCTGGGGTCGGTTTGGGCAAGCAGGGGGATGCTGTAAATCTGAACCACGGCGGCGTGCGCTGCTATGACCGCGCTGGCCATGATCCCTTTGGCACCCTCGATGTCGAGGAAGCCTGACGGGGTGTATTGAAAGGTGGATATGAAATCCGCGAACATTGATATTGAGCTGCTTGTGATATAGATTTCGCTATGGAGTTCGAAATCCAGGCCGCTATCTGTAAACCATGATAAGTCACAATCCTACACATCAAATACAATGGGGATCCCTACGAGACTTGAATTGGGCAAAGAGTTTTGACGCTCGATCAAGGAGCGCGTAGCTCTTAGCACGTAAAGCGATCGGGTTATCACCGATATATGCCATCGACTGAGACTCTAGGTCGTAGAGGGATCTAACCGAGCCATGTTCCTGCAACAATACGCAGTTCTAAGAAAAGAGTTTGAGTTCTATGCCTGACGATTCGCGGAAAGACAGTGTCTCACATCTTCATAGTATTCTGATGGGGAAGGCCATATCGTGCTGATTTCCTGAGGGGATTATGAGCTTAGGAAGGATAGAATATAATAGAAATGCAGAAGACGAACTTCGTCTGCGGGGCCTCGAGAAACCCCGCCATCAAAGAGTGTTCCAATTCGGTCCATGGAGAATAGCATCCAGAACGTGTTGATCCTATCCCCTAGTTCCACTAGGTCCTTGGCGGGTTTCAGCATGTTATTCATGGGCTGAGTGTCCAAATCGAGTGACTTGATAGTGTTCAAGCCGCAGGTGATCGCAAGGCTCATAGCACCTAAATATATCGTCAGATACAAACGATGAGCTAAATTTGTTGACTGCGCACTAGATATATAATAGTGACCTTCCACCACTCTAGAAGGTCATCGTACCGATGAGGTGAGATGAAACGAATTGAACAAGCTTGAGAGGTAAAGTACCTGTTTTTGCTGTAGAGATAGCAGCCAAATAACGCCAGGGCCCTCACGCTGTCAAAGAGTCCCTCTACGTATGCCAAAGACTGCTGCAGATGCCTGCGGATCCGGTTGGCGAAGAGGGGTTCGTATTGTCGGAAGCCGTCTTCAGCGTACAAGCAGCCATTTAGCAATATGGCGTTTACAAGCACTGGGTGAAGAGCGTCTGGGTGCGATGGGGGGAGGTCTAGAGAGTACAGCAATCTCGCGACGTTGAACTCGAAAGGGTGTCTCCCTCGAAACTGGATAAAGAGACTGATCCTGTACAAACTCGGAGTGAGTAACGCCGAAGCCTTCTTAGGATGGTATGCTATAACGACTTGCAAACGAGTCCTGATATTGCTAGGGATTTCCTTGTGCTCTCCGATATCCCCCAATCCCCACTTCTCCAAGCGCCGAGGGAAAGCAGGGTAGAGCGAGTTGTGCTGATTGACGTAGCTAGTGATCAGAGGAAGTTCGAGGGTGCCGCCAGGTTTGTAGACATGCCCCCAACTAGAGGGTGCATGCGATCGTAACGACTTTGAGCGCGACCACGTTGGATGGCCTGACGTTGAGCACTTGGGGGTCCGGTCCTGATGGGTGAGCTGGATTTGGTCAATGTGGGATTCGAGCTCATTTATCCTCTGCTCGAGGAGCTCTCGCCGACTGGGGCAGTAAACACAATTTATGGGCCCCTTGGATCGAGTGCAAGGGCCACAAACTGGTTTGACAGCGTCGCATCGCTGATCACGAATAGCTATCAGGCATCTCTGGATAGTAGATAACCAAGCTGTGAGGACTTGCCTGTTTTCTCCTGCGGCAAAGCAAGCAGGCTCTCCCCCGCTCGAGATTCGCATTATGAGATTGCATAAAGATGATGCAGTAGCGAGCTAAGGGTTATGTACGGCCTGATTGTCCCGAGGTCGGTATATATACGTCACGGAGGGCAGCGGCTTTTGCCAGGAATCTTACGCCCGATCGGGAGCATCCACCGACTTCGCGCTTGAGATAAACGGGCGGGCATCGCGAGTGTGTTGCCGTGAGGTTGGGCGCCTATTTGGTGAGGAGACGAGGGAAGGGCACAACATGTCAGGCTTGGGCGGCCCTCGATAAGCTCGATGCGTCGCACGCACGCAAGCAGCTTGGGCGCCACTTGATTATGAATTTGCGATTCGCCGCACCAAAACGGCAGGCCACTTACAGGCTGGGGCACGGGTGTTTTTGCGCGTCTCGGAGAAGCAACAACACCGTTGCGGAGATACCACATCGGACGGTGCTGCACATGCACCAAGGACGTACATCCCCGTGCTGTTTAGCCGAAGGATCTTCGATGCCGCTCTACGAGCGGGTGTCAGCAGCAACGCGTCACCGACCGCGTCTAGGCAGGGCGTCGTGTATGGCTCGAGGGATCCCCGCAGCCGCGGCATAGCAAATTAATCTCCCTCGTGCTTCTTCACACTCCGACAAGCCTCCGGATTACGTAAGAAAAGGGCGAGTGAGCCTCTTTTGTGCGTAGAACGTGGGTCACTAGCCCAACGAAGTAGGTGTCGGTCAGCACAAAAAGCGCTCTTGGGGCGCGGGTTTCGAGCACTTATGTCTCTTGTGGAAGATCGACCTTTTCGCCAAGTCGAAAACATCCAATCCACCAATATTATTACCGCTACCTTGGCTACTTTCGTTTCAGCACCGCCTTTGCGTAGAAATGTATTGAAGTATCGATTCGGAGCACATTCGGAGCTCACTTTCTCCGGTTTTGCAGTCCAAGGCTTGAGGGAAGGAGCCATCTTGATTGCATACACTAGCTTCGACGATATCACTCAAACGAGTTCGATGGTACGCGTGGAAAATTCCACTCCACGGCCTGCAGCCCAGGGAAATCCAAGAGCCCCTGCGCGTGCAGACCAACTCGCTCGATCTCGGTGCTACAAGCCCGCCGCATATAGACAAGGGGTCACTTCAGCGCTTGAGCAAGCCGTTTCCGAACACCTTGCCGAAGAAGGTATCCGACCAAAGTGGAGAGCATCCGTCCAGAGCAGAAACCGTATGTCCCTGAGGGCATTGTGAGAGCGTGTTGGGGGAAGCAGGCGGCATGCTCTCCTGTCGGCCAGTTGAACGGCGACAGGACAAAAAAAATGAAATGATCCTGGTGATGCAGCTCCTACAAATGCGCAGTATGTAGCGATATAGCAACTTGGGTTATGTGTAGTCAGTATTCGGGTCATCGGGCGGGAAAAAAGCGGCGCGTGACTGCGGTACCCTTCCTGATGAAGACGCAGATAGGCTGTGACTGCCGCTCTTAATGCTAACCACGCGGATACTCTGAAGAAAAAGAAGTCGATGGGAGCGAGGCTGGTTTGAGCGCATTTTTGGCACCGTAAACTTCAGTTGTCGGGCTTCTTAGCCCGAATTTTGCGGGGGTGATTCAGAGCTTGCCTGTTTGATTGAGCTGCGGGCTGAAGCCCGAGTTACTGTGGAACTGAATTGGAACCCTGCTAATATCGAGGTGCCAGGTCGCACATGAAGTAAAAGGAGAAACAATATGCTTACTTGCAGCATGGAACTCGTGCAATCTACCGTAAACGGACTTCACCGATGGTTCAGAATGTCGAGCTTGGAAGTGTATATTACACTTCGGGGAACGTGCGAGTGAGAGAGGTGCTTTGTGCCTAGTTTAAAAAAATCTATTAAATAGCTTGACGTAAGAATACTGCTCCGAATCAGGCTTACACCATCACCAGGCTAGTGCATAGCATGTTAATGGGGCGACAAACACACGCACCGATTAACTCGTTCACTGGGCACGCTCAGCCCATGACTCCGACGCAATAGAGCTACTCCTTTCTTCGCTCAGTCTTTCGGATATTAATCGAAGTCGCCTCCTCAGGTAGCCCGAGTTCCCCATAGCCAGGGATGATAGCAAGCTCCTCGATTTGTTAAAGAAAAGCGTTTTAGTTCCGACGGCTGGCCAAGCCGGTAATCGCGTGATCCAGAGTCCGAGAGTAATATTTGAGATACATAGTAATAGACACATCAGGGAAGCGTCGGATAGGACCACATACGATCCAAGTCTGGTTCGCATTCCGGGGGCATATACTGCTTGAGTCGCTTTCTCGTGTCCATGACTAGGTTAATGTCCGCGATGATGGTCTGCTCGTTGACCTGGCGCCTCACTTCGCCAAGCAAAAATTCATACACAGGTGCGAGGATCATCTGTGGAAACAGTGGGCTTCAGTAAGGGACGAGAGGCAAAATATAACAAACAAATACCCCAATGGCCAGTGGGAAATACTCATCCCCCAATTGAGCTACTTCCTGAACAACTGATATTGCGCGCCTGCATGCAATTCGCTGTCGGTCGAGGGCATCGCCACCTGGTTGTATTAGGCCAAGGATGTCGTAGATTTGAATAGCGGCGACGTGAGCTGCCAGGCTTGCCGTGGCCATGATGGACGTCGTGCCCTCCACGTCGATTGAATCTTCAAAAGGGTATGGGAAAGTGGATATGAAGTCCGCAAAGCCCGAGATAGAGTGACTTGTGAGTCGAACCTCGTCCCAAAACTCAGCGTTCAGCCAGCACCCTGCTAACGGCGTGTGCGGGTCAATCTGCCGAGATATATGATAAACAGAATCGAATACGTACGAGCCTCACATCGCGCATGAAGAGTTGAAGCCCTTGCAAGCAGCACGTACCCTTTAGCTCGCAGAGCAACAGGGTTGTCGTTGAAGTCCCAAGCAGAGTGCGAATCGGAATCGAGAAGAGACTTGAGCGTCTCATAACGGCGTAAGAATGCGCGCCCCTGGAAGACAGTATTTTTAGTGGAAGGCCGGAATGTTAACCGGGCCAGGCGATTGCTCACGTTTTCGTAGTACTCCCAAGGACACGGCCACACTGTGCATATGCTCTGGAGAAGCTGTAAGCTCTGGAGAATATAGGCACGCCAGCGGAAGTGACGAACCTGGTCAGAGGGCGCGAGGGCAACTCCGCCGTCGAACAAGGGCGCAATACGATCGATAACAAACGCCGTCCAAAATGTATTCACTAGGTCTCCTAGTTCAATCAGATCCTTGGCAGGCGTTATCACCGCAGTTGCGGCTTGGGTGTCTGGGCTGAGCGATTCTATCCTATGTAGGCCGCAAGCGATCGCAAGGCTTAGTGACCCTAATATGAGAGATAGTAAGTCAAACGTGCATCGTGAGAGGCTTGGTCGTAGGCGTACCAGAGATGTAGTGGCGGCCTTCAACTGTTCTAGGTTTCATTGATTAAGTGAATATCACATGCGAGTACTGGGCTGGGTGGGGCAGACCTCCATTTGCTATAGAGATAGCAGCCAAAGAAGGCCGAAGCTCTGATGCAATCGAAGCGTCTATCAGCATCCGCCAGCGAATGCTGTAAATCTTTGCGAAGCTGGTTGGCTATGAGGAGCTCGAGTTCTTGAAATGCTTCTGCGGCGTACAAGCAGCCGTTAAGTAGGATAGCGTTCACCAAGGCTGGGTGGAAGGCATTGGGATGCGAAGGGGGTAGGCGCATGGATGAGAACAACCTCGGCACGTTGAATTCCAGTGGATGTCTCCACCTGTACCGGAGAAAGAGTTTGACACTGGAGGCCGGTTAGCATGCTTGCTCGCTACAGGTGGTTTGGGAAACCTACAGGTAATCCCTGACCCTGTCGGGGAGCTTGCGGCACTCCCTCCAGAGTCGCAATTCGGAATTGTTCAAAGGTCTGGGGGCATCAGTGATGCTTGAAGACTGATTCTTTAAGATATCAGTAGAGTTCGGATGCAGTGTAGTGATGATATCACCCACTCGGTCAATCGAACAGTCTCCGGGTGCGGCGGTGAGGCACCCCGACGGGCTTGAGGCCACGCCCATTCGAGCTAGCCTTGTCGAGGAAGTCGAGCCCAGCTTAGATGTTTCGAAAGCTTCTATATGGGACTCGAGCTCGAGAACTCTTCGTTCAAGCAACTCTCGCCGATTGGCAGTGTATACGCAGTTTTTAGGCCCCTTTGATCTGGTGCAAGGGCCACATATAGGCTTTACTGCATCACATCGCTTTACTGAAGGTAAGATGACAGCAAGAGCAGAGATCTAGACGTGGTGCTTACTTGTTTTCGCCTATGGCATAAGGAGCAAGCTCTGCCCTTCTCGAGGATTGGGGTGGTGTGGAGTGGCATGAAGAAGGGGACGAGATAGAAGATGCTGGGAGTGATTCAAGGCCTAACAGTTCCGACGAAGGACTGTGAGTCCTCGAACAATATATAGTAAGGAGATCGGAAGCCATAAAGGGTACAAGAGCATCGCTCGAAAAGCTCCAACAACATACTTAAAGCACAGCAACCAGGCCATCGAGCGTCAAGCGGGGCAGGGTACACTGATCACCCAAGACCCTTCACTTCTCTTCGCTTTGGATTTGGTCCGAGTGGACCCAACACTAGTGGAAGGATTATCGTTCGCGTTAGCTAAACAGGGCGGAGACATTTCAAACACGCCCAAGGGCGTATTGTATTCAGCGAGGTTCAATGGCGTTTAGTGGCACAATTCACAAGCCGGAGATAGTATTTACTACCTCGGAGACCAGGGTCCAGGCGATATTAGCTGTTGTGAAAGACTCTGAAATTCTTCATCGCTTTTTCCGCTCCAGGTTGTCTGGCTGTAGACGAGAAGCGTCGTTGCCGGCCATCATGAATCTGCGTTTTAATGGAGAAAATAGATGAGTGCAGTTGATTCCGTAACAACCAGCTTTTCACATACTATCTTTAGCGCTCTCGCGAGCTCAAACACGGGTGGCAGTGGGGGAACGAAGGGAAAAGCCCAAATAGTCTTGTGAGAGTATTCATGGCCTGACAACTTGTTAACCTGTAGCCTGAACCTGCGCATATACTTCAGTTTAAGCGCTCTCGCAGCGGAAAAGATGTCAGCTCTCTCACCGTCTCGTCCGTTCCGTCGTGCATTGCTGGCCATCGCGAAAGGTGTTCAGCACCATCCCCGATCCCGTACGTTGACAAATTCCGAGATATCCAAGTGCACGAGCAGTGGCTATACAGGTATACATGCATAGACGGCCATAGGGGCTGCGGGATCATAACCGCGTTTTTTCCGCCTGTTTTCCAAGCTGTTCTTGAAATTTGTGGCTTGCTACAATCTCTAGTTCAATATTCGCGTCAAATTAGCGGGGACGTACCCTTTCTAGTTCGCGTAGGAGACATCACCGTGTACCGGTGTATTCTGACTCAATAGCGGTGTCAGGGACACGGGCCGAGCTGATGATAGCAGAGCGGAACGCCCGGGATGTATCCATTCAGGATGTCGCTACTACCGGAGGTATTTCCTGAGCTGAGGGAAAGACGTATGCATTATACACCGCACCACTACGGTGACCATGTCCGATTGGCAAGCACGCCGCGTGTGGCTATGCCCCATCTCCTCGTTTGGGCCTACAAGAAGACCAGATGTTGGACTTGGGGATATAAGGTCATTGGGGTAAGAGAAAACGCACATGCAACCCTCCGTGTATCACAATTTGTGCCAAGAAGTCGAGTGACTTTGGTAACTGGTCGTAGTGCTCCTAATTCCACGATCATACCCCTTGGGCATAGCTCTTGGTATACCAGCGATTAAAGCATAAGCGATAATGATGTCCGCACACCGCCCCAGCTTCAGGTGATTTGTGCACAAAGCGAAGCATCATTTCAGCCGGAAAAGGTGGGGCAAGGGTAAATGCAGTAGCTTTCAAAGGTCAAAGTAGCAACCGCCTCCATGAGACCGCAGGGCCAAGGATGCCCTTTCAAGGCAGTTTCGAGACGGGAGTGATGGCTCCTTGGAAATAAAAAGGAGGGGAGGAGCTCGGCGGAGGAAGATCCCTGCTAACAACGTCTTACGTTCGCATGGGAGCTGTGAGGATATGGGCATAGCACCGCAGTTAAGCAAATAAAGGAAACTTCAGTGAGGTCGTATTCCCGGTTGTTTGCCAGAATTTAGAGTACCGTCAGGAGGACCTTCAGCGCTAACTAGAGCTATGTCTCTTTTTCAGCGGTAATATGACGCTCTGCGCTAGTCGCAGCTCGGGTCGATCCCAACGCCGTCATGCATACATCAGGACGCTCATTCCGAGATGCTGGCTCTTGAGCGGCTCCAACGCCGACCAAGACTCGATGTATGGGATCATGCCCGTTCCATGAACGGATTTTTGAGGCACCATGCTACCGGCTTCGCCTTCTTAGACCATAGCATGGGACCGCAGGTTCGATAGCGATAGCAGTGGCGTAAGCGGAGCCGCGGCCGATGGAGGAGGCTAGAACAAGGTGTGATTTTTGGGCATGTGCGGTGCGAGCTGCTCGATCGCCATCGGAGGCCCGGTGAGTATAAGAACCAGACAATAACTGAGGAGTGCTAGGAGCCTGGACAATACCGTTTATAAGCGCTGAGCCAGCATTAGAGTTCGAGGGCTGTCTAGACCAGTACGCATAATAGCCATGAGCCAAGCTGGAGAATTGCGCGAATTTGGCGGGCCGAGGAGTTCTCAGTTTGGGAGCGGCCAGTGTTACCGGTGATGTTGTTCATCTGTGCTGCGCCCGCTCCCGCCAGTGCGCCCTTTGATTTTAATTTGGTTGCAAAAAGCTATTAGGTCGCAATGAAAGGGGGATTTCGATTTTGAGAGTTGGAAAAAGAAAGAAGACGTGGACGATGTTACCTCTTCGTGCAATGAGGGAGGTGACAGGACTACTCACTGACTAAGTAACGGCGTGGCTGAGGTTGGGCTGAGGTAATGAGCTTTGTATAACGTTATGTAATTGCTATTAATGGCATTAGTAATGACCCCCGGGGCTTGATTCCGGGATTTTATTTAGCGCTATCTCTCATCAATTGCAATCCGAGCTCTTTCAAATTTCCTGGTCGACAATCTGACTGTATGTGTAAGTACATGCGAGCGACTTTCAGATGCCGGCACATTCTTTTCCCTGGGACACGGTCCGTGCGCTACGCCACAGCTCCACCAGGCTGCGGAGTACATGGAATGCCAGTAGGTGCAGAAGGCCTTGGCGATGCAAGCAGTCCTGGATAGCCCAGTGATTTCTCGCCAGCCAAGGCAAACTTTATTGGTCCGAAAGAAGTCTCGAGGTCCACGATGCCTCTACTGAGCAAACTGGGAGTTCTGTAGGCCGAACAATCGGAGAGGAAGCGCACGGGATGTTAACGGAAAGAAGAAAGAGTGAATGCTCGAAAGAAAAATCATATAGACATGCCTCTCACTCGTCGTTGTGGGGCTCGTGTCATCGCGAAGTGACGTGAGCACGGCATGTCTTGGGAGGGAACTCTTGGCAGGAAGATCTAGCGGACAGCATCAAGCAACTGGATGCTCACATAGAAAGGCCTAATACCAGGCATCCAGTCTTGGCATTCCTTTAACAGTTGGCATTGCAGCAATAAATGCGAAGGTATCAAAACAGTCTGAGAAGGTACCGCGTTGGTGGACCCTAATATGCCCTCTTCCAAGCCAGACTTTGATCAGTCAACTTGCAAAGCTCACGACGCGCTTGGTGTCCTTCCAGAGAGATACTACATTATAGTATCTCCCTGGATGGACAGTGAATACGACATGTGTTCCGCAAGTTTGGAGCATGGAGAGCTGCCAATATGTCGATTGAACGATACATGGGCAAAACCTTGAGCTCTTGTCACGATCTACAATCCCAGCTTCGGCGACAACAAAAAGCGAGGCGAGCAGCAACAGCGATTCATGGAGTAGATTTGAATGGCAGCAGGGGTACTGCAAAGCAGACGATCGGGGGAACGGTTTCATGCACGAAGATATCGGCGCAACGTTACTTGGAACTAGGGCCAAAAACGTGCCATTATTCATCCTCAAAGTCTTCATTATCCATGTCGATGATGCTCTCGTCCATGTCGTATTCTGGTTCAGGCTCATCAGTTGGCTCCTCCAGCACAGATGTATTGTCGAAATTTTGCATGTCGGCATCAAGGTCTTCAACCTCCTCGTTTTCGGATTCTTCAGGACCAGCAACCTCGTTTTCGTGATCTTCGGGGTCGCCATGGGAGTGATCGGACGCAGAATCAGATGCAGCGGCTGTCGTAGACATCTACAGGTCAGAAGGCAAGTAAGAAAAAAGAGCGATCGATCGCATATATGAGCCGTACGTCAGCTTTTTCCTCCATAGCTGTGAGAACCTTTCCGAGAGGAATTAAGAACGATTCTCCTCTCTTCTTAATTGCTGCTAGCTGAGCGAGAATGCGCCATATCAGCCTGGTGTTTGGAGAAGATCGGCGGATAAGAATACCGTATCTTCAAGTTCAACCTCCTCATCGCTGAGGTCCTCAGCGTCCCGAACGAAATCACGGCGCTCAATCGTCAACACTTTTCCCGACAAGGGTAGTGGCGTTGGGTGAGGTTGTGGAAGTGGCGGGAGAAGGTAAGGAAAAGTAGGGAGATTTTGAATGAGCGTAGCGTATTGCGGCATCGTCGTGATCAAGGGCGTAAGTACGAAACAACGTGGAATTACAATATTTGAAGCCACAGTAGGTAGCTTACGTACACATCTCAGACATACTTGCACGTTCTTCTTGGTTACAAAACTCGCGTGCTCACAAAATCCGACATGGTGTAGTGGTTAACATTATCGCCTTTCACGCGATAGCCCGGGGTTCGATTCCCCGTATCGGAATAATTTTGTTGTATAGAGCTCAACCATAAACGTTTTTACAGTGTAGATCTAGCTCTGGATAACGAGTCGTCTCCCTCCTTCGTACTTTCCTCATGCCACACCACTTGCCACTTCTCGTCCCCTGTGGTCTGTCCTGTCCTTTTTGAGAGTGCTGTTGCGACATTCGGGTCATAAGATAGGCCGCATCCATACTCATAAGAGACCGGATGCAATTCATAGGAAGAGCGTGACTTTGGAGCTTCACGGCCTCTCAAAGGCTCAAGTGAAAATTCCGTTTGCAGAGAATTCTTGGGAGAGATCATAAGAAAATTTCTGTGCGGCCAGATTTTTTTATTTTGCGGCGTGGAGAGCCTGAAGCTCCCTGCACGCATCTTTTTGGTGTGAAGTGCAAAACCCGGTGTGATTATTATGTCAGCAAGTTTTATGCTTGATAGACTGCGGATAAGTAGATTGAAGGAATTTACATATAGCGGCACGATCAGAACACGGAAAGCGCGAGCGTACTACGCAGCGCGAGCCGCTAGCACATGGTGAATATACGCAATCAGCACCTTGAACCAATAACAACAGCTCGGAGAATAAGCGTATACGTTCCAGCATACCGACTAAGTACTAAGCGCCATGCCAGTGTGCATAGCCAGCGGGTCAGAGCACGGAGAGCAAAAAATTTGAAGCGCTTTGCTCACAAGGTAAATGAGAATCTTCTCTTCTTTGCGCAATGCACATGGCGCCGACTTTAAGCGACTATTTATGCCGTCGAACATGCCAGCTTACGTCAAAACTTGACCTAGCTGCCCGCCATGCCAGCGCGCTGTTGCCGCAAATCTCAGGGTTTCATGCTTTACTCACCATGCTAACTTTTGCGCGTGCTGCTGCACATCTCCCACGACACAGACACCCTCAGCTTTGACCATGCGTTGATATCCCCACACTCAGAGTCTAAGATGTACGACTTGAGCCTAAAAATCCCGACCGTGTTGAAGTAGTCTATCAAACTAGTACCCAAAGCTCCCACTCACTGTATCCCAGCAATTTATGACAGTCAAAACGTAAAATAGTCTCTTAAGCTGTGAGATTTACCATGATCTACGGCTGGAGCCGGACCGCCGCGCTGGACTCGTTCGTGGATGTTGAGTCAGGGTGGCAATGCGGTCACATTCGGTCACGCTCTCGGCAGCTTGCCGAGCTCTTATGAGTATGGATGCGGCCTATCTTACAAAGATCTACCATCCGCCATCTGCCATCACGCTGCAGCTATATAGGTAGTGCACTATGTAAAGTGTAAGTTGCTGCAACGGCAACACCACTATCCAGGTGAGCAAGTACGGCTGGTGTTGAACGTTGAACGGTTCGCCTTTGCTACGATGCTCCACATTGCTGCCAAGTACTGATACTACGCTTCTAAAATTGCGCAGCTCTGAAAAGAAGGTGGATCTCAGCCTCCTCTTTGAACTCTGTGCAAGCACCGACGTAGCAAGGCGCCCACTTCTTGCGCGCGGCCACCAAATTGGACAGATTCTGATGCTGCTGAGACAATTTCCCTGATGTTTCCCCACTTAAGGCGGCCCGAGCCTCATATCTTTCTCTGGGGGAGGTACGTATGGCGCGCGACACAGAAACCCTCTCGGGTTCGTTTCAAGTTGCATTCAAGCGCATAAGCGCTGGCAAACGCATCTCGAGAAGAAAGAATCTGTGGAATACCTGCCCTCAACTGCATTGGTTCCCTCACATGATGAAAGACGTAATGCTCTTACGCCAGCGCACTGAGCTGGAGGTCGGTTCGCAATCGCCCAGACGGCTGGAGACATCCCGTCTGGCTTCATCTCCACCCGGGGTGCTGCCCCATGAATGAATGAGCTTGGAACTTGCATACTAGCTGAACTCTATCCTTCGTTCTTCCCTGTAGGATACCGTTACTTACCCGAAGTCCTGCGAGCATGTGAACTGGCCTCATTTCATTTTCAGGGGGCAGCAAATTACTTACAGAGAATCAGGTATGCTGTCTACTCGGTGCTTCGTTCATTGTCGCAGCTCACGACTATACTCATTGGGTTCCCTTTGAAAAAGGGTCGGGCAAGGAACTCGGCTCAGCAATCCCCGACCAATCGTCGGCGTCGGGCGGACCTCTCCGTAAGTGTAATCCGAGACCACCGACGCTTAGAAGTCCTCCAGGAGTCGCTTCCACGAAGATAAATTCGATTACGTGCAGTAAGTCGGTGATGCTAGTTTGAACTGCTCAGGGCATTCTTGCCTATGCTTTCGAGGCCTCAGACACATCGCGCATGTGCGAGGACGATTCGGGACAGGTCCTCACGTGATATGGTATCTCATGCTCTCAAATGTATAAAGCAGGAGTCGCTCGCTGCTCCTGAGCGCTCAACGCAACACTCCGATATAATATTTTCGAGTGGGCCTTCTTCAGCATTTCTGACTTTGAAAGCCCCCTTTCCCCGTAAGCGACATCTTAGTGATCTTCAGGTCTTCATTTTATAGTGGCATCCCCTTGGAGCGCGGTGATAGGTAAAGACAAAATTAGTGTACCTACTTTGGTGGGCATCCCCTTGCCCGGCCTGGATTGTGTACTATTGGTGCGTAATGGTATCACCCTGAATCCGACCGCTGCGGTGCGCATCAATGGGATGAAGGACACACAGTTAAATCAAGGGCGGACGGCTGGCGACTGACCGTATCACTCCGCTCACAGGGCCGACAGTGACACTATCGGGGCTCTGACCCAGCGCTACTTCTGATATTACAATCGTGGCCGGTGGCCTTCCTCTGTTTTGGTTGGGCAGAACCTTGACAGTCTCATGCGCGACAGTGCGGCTGCTTATTGGATCAGGGAGAAATTTATGGGCAAACTCGCAGTATAAAACGCGCCACGAAACTAGGACTTTGCTACCTTACACTTGCGACGCACTCCAAGTCTTCACTCTTCACTCTCTTTGCCTTCTCAACTCAAAAAATGCTCATCGGCACCATCTCTTTTGCGCTGCTCGCCGCCGCTCTTCCCGCCTTGTGCGCTCCTACAGCCGGCTTGTCCATTCGAGCGACTCCTCCACCGGCCTCGAACGATCCCAACGACTCGTTCCTCTCCCTCTTCCAAAGTGAAACTCCTGAGCCTATACGCGGCGCCGCGGGAGCTGCTCTCTTGGGTCCCCAGAACATCCCGCTCGATCGACAAAACCCGGACTTTCTCGCGCCCCCGAGCACCGATAGCGGATCGGTCCCGAATGCCAAATGGCCCCTCTCCTTGAGCCACAATCGGATTCAAGAGGGCGGTTGGGGCCGCCAACAGACCGTAAGCGATCTGCCTGCTGCCACTAAGATCGCGGGTGTGAACATGCGCTTGAAAGCTGGGGCTATCCGGTAAGATAATTCTTCCCGTCTTGGTCTTCCAGCGATGACGACGCGAGCACGCTATAGAGAACTCCATTGGCACACTGCTGCTGAGGTTTGTTAACCAGTACTATGCTTCTGTGCATCGAGCGCTTACACTTCTTGTCCAGTGGGCGTATATGATTTCAGTAAGCGGCTGTTGCAAATGTACGGACCTTCAAATGTCTGACTTACCATTCTAAAAAGGGAAACGCAAGGATTACCGCAGTCAACTCAGACGGCCAGAACTATATTGCAGACGTCGTGAGCAGTGTTTTTTGCTCTTGAATCATATTAGCCGCCTCACACACCTCGCTGTCTGCAGAATCCGGGTGATCTCTGGGTAATTTCGATATCCAAGACACTGTCGATGTGGACGAAGCTAACACAATATTTCGCAGTACTTCCCTGCGGGCATTCCCCACTCAATCCAGGGCCTCAATGAAGTCAACGAGGATGGGTGCGAGTTCCTTTTGGTAAGCATCCTTTTGGCCCATTTTCGCGTCCCGCCGCTGATATGTAATATCAACGTACCAGGTCTTCGACAACGGCTCCTTTTCTGAAGACTCTACTTTCATGTAAGCCAACTTCATCCTCCATCTCAAGAGCACACCTCAATTTCTCCCAAAATACAGGCTTACTGAGTGGTTGGCTCACGTAACCCACTTCGCACCCCCCTTCGCCTTGTACGCAGCTAATATTGGAGTTATTTACAGGTGCCTAAAGAAGTATTGGCCAAAAATTTCCAAACGGACATATCGGCGTTCGACCACATCCCGTCCGACCAACTTTGGATTTTCCCTTCAGCAGTTCCACCTTCGTTGGATGAGGATCAGTCTTCAGCTGTATCACCATACGGCAACGTCCCCGAGCCATTCACTTTCCCTGCCTCAAAGGTCAACGCAACCGCAGTCGAGGGTGGATCCGTCAAGGTTATCGACTCCAGGACCTTCAAGGTCTCCAAAACTATAGCTGTCGCGGAGTTGACCATTGAGGTTGGAGGTATCAGGTACGGCATAATTAGCTTTTCTCTAGCTACCTCCCGATGGCTGAAACTCGTCCACCTCTGAACAGAGAGCTCCACTGGCACCCAACTGAGCCAGAGTGGTCTTATTTCTTGTGAGTTCCACTCTCTGCATCCTAATTGACCTCCTTTATCTAGACAGTTGTCATTCTTCTCTTAGGGAGGGAAATGCTAGGATGACGCTCTACGCCGCGGCCGGCAATGCGCGAACTTTCGATTACCAAGCAGGCGACGTCGGTGAGTAACATGTTGTACATGTTGATATGCTTATCATGCATGTTAAATGGCCCACAAAAAGGATACGTTCCCCCATCCTTCGGTCACTACATCGAAAACATCGGTATATTTGCTCAAGTTTCCTCCTGCATCCGACTGCGAAGCTGATAGAACGTTCCTAGGCAATACTACGCTGAGGGTCTTGGAAATCTTCAACTCGGATAAATATGAAGACATCAGGTCAGTTTATTCTCAGAACGTCTTCCTAGATGATCGGTTTAACCCAGGGTCATTCTCCTCTCATGTAGTCTTACGCAATGGCTGGCACTCACCCCGCCAGAGCTCGTTAAGGCATGTCTTTCTCGCCAGTTTCTCTCAGCAATCATGCTAACATCCGTGTCATCGAATTAGGCTCATTTGTCTCTTTCCGACGACACTATCTCCAAATTCAATAAAACCAAGGCTCTCATCGTTTGATCGATGCCGGTCTTGAACAACTCTCTTTTCCCCTGAGCTTTTATTCTCGGACACACATTCCTTTCAAGTTTCTTACCCCTAGTACCTTCGATGCTCAATACACGGACAGTATCTACAGCTTCACCTGGGTGATATGACACTGGTCTGTGAATCTACATTTCCTAGCGTCCTATGGGCCAGATTGGCTTCATTACATGCTCCTCTCCCGCGCCGCTTCGACATTTACGCTCCTGTTATGCAAAAAGTCGTTTTATGCTTCGCCTTCCAACTCAAGATTTGTGCTCTTTGAAGTCTCATGACCGCGTCCTCGTCATATGTTAACCAGTAACACCCAGGTAGCCCACGTACTCCAAGGGCACCGGCATTAGTAAACTGCGCGCCTCCCTCGAGCTCGTGTGGCAGCAGGGCACTGCAAGCTGCGAATACAACAAGCGTTACTCCGCCGCCGACAAAGTTAGTAGTGACGGTCACATATTAATTTTTCAAGCCGATTCTGGGGCCAATTCTAGTCTCGCTCCTGCGCGAGCTGGACCCTCCAGAAGGGCGGGGATTGTCGATAATCGGCCCGTCGTCAAAACGACTCTGGAGTCGTTTTTTGCCTCCAGAATCAGCCGCCCAAATCTGCAGTACCACACAGAAGGGACAGGTCTGATTTTCTATGATTTTGAGTGACTCAGGCTCGCCTAATCACGCCAGAATCGAACCCTTAATCGGACTAGAATCAGCCTTGAAAAGTCGACCACTACTAGTGTAGCTAATGGTGCACAAATGTCCGTGTATGTTTCTGGATCGTCTAAGTCGCCTAGGTTGGTTGCTGCGATGCCAGTTGATCAAGGCGTTCCACGTTCGTAAGAATCATCCTGAGCCAAGGAAGTTGCATGCTGGTGGCTCGCGGGTCAAGGCACTCAACCTGTGGGCATCTTCAGCAAGGAGAGAGCGAGAACTTAGAGTCGTAGTATTACGCGATCTCAGTTGAACCCATAGTAGATAAGCTTGTATGCACGATCAGGCGCCCGTGTCAACTCAGCAGAATTTGCTTTGACAGAAAGCGAGAGCATGTGAATCAGCTACGTAAACGAAACTGAGAAGAAATGAATCAACAGAAAAAGGAAATCTAATACGGAGTCTCTGAAAGGTCGACTCTCCGACATCCCGTTACACATCCCCTCACACGGCCCTCCCCCAAAGCCTCCCCGATATCAACCTCTGGCGACGAATGTGGTGTCGACGTCAACAAAGATCTCCTTGACGTGAGCAGAGATCGATAACAACGACGCTTTGCGAGCTGGTGGATAGCAACGATTCGGAGAGTCATCAGCGCCGGAGGATGACGGAAACTCTCTGCGTGGTCTGGTACGTGGGCACAATCGAGCATCAAGTATCGATCTTCAAGTCCGAGTGCAGGGATCCTGCACTAAAACTCGGTGAACCCAGATTGACTGTGAGAATACTGAGAGCGCATGTCGTCCAGATCAGCTGCATCGTCTTGGCTCTTATAATCGAATGTAGAAAAGCTGCCCAAGTCTGACGTGCCACCCATCGACGAGAGGGAGAGGCGTCGGCGAAGGCGATCAGATTGCGAGAATGCGATGTTGCTGGCACGTTCCGAAGGAGCGACGCTGCCGACAACACTAGCCGCATCATTGATACCGCTAGCACCGACGTCCTGAGAAATGACAGAGCTAGCGTAGCCTCCGTACACGCTACGTTTAGCGCCATTTATTCCACGCTGGAAGCCTTGCCCAAATGGCCCAGCGGCACCAGTGAACATAGGGAGACCGGCAGTGTACTCGGCTTGGGAGTGAACGGATTGCATGTCCGAGGGAATATATCCCAAGGTGTCGTGCGTCCTATAGAACATCGGATCGAATCGGCTAGGTGTCCCGGAACGACGGTTCACTATGGTATAGTGGTGAGATTCTCCAGACTCTGCGAATGTTGAATGGCACCACACGTACGATCAGGATAGGCGCCTTGAGGGCTCAACGCCTCCTTTGCGCTAATCTCATGCCGACGGAATGAGTCCATAGCTTTTCCAAGCGTACGTTTCGGCTTGCTGAACTGAATCATGCTGGGCTGTAAGTTGCTCAGAGGGCCCTCGACGAGACACCCGTTCTCCTTGTAATGGGTAAGGAGATGATGCCATAGCGGATGCTGGAAGTAATGATCAGGATCGGCCAGTATATTAAAGGAATGATCCTAAGCATTGAATTACCTTGCTGAGAACTTTAGGATTGCCCAAGATAACCACACCGTATTTGGCCCTAGTAAGCGCGACGTTCATGCGGCGCGGGTCGTTCAAGAAGCCGATCCCCTGGTGTTCATTGCTGCGCACGCAGCTGAGAATAATGTAATCCTTCTCTCTGCCCTGGAAAGCATCTACACTGGCAACTTCAATTTCTTTGTAGAGATCCTTCTTTAGAGAGCCGTTGAATTGCATGTAGGTGACGATGTACGATCGCTGGCCTTCGTACGGGGTGATGACGCCAATTTGATTCGGGACGACGCCGGCCTTGAAGAACTTGGTGACTATCTTTTCTACATTTGACGCTTCCGTCCTGAACACAGCTGTTAGTAAATAACGAAAAGAAGATAGCTCAACAGCGGGAACAAACCTATTCAGGAACGAGGTTCCGCTAGACGAGATCTCTTCCTGGCCCAAGTTCTGATAGAAAAACATAGGCGTTTGGGGCGCAGGCCATGGGAAATCGACGTTCTTTCGAAGTCGTTCGGGCGCAGTAACGCCATTCTGCAATGTGCCCTCGTAGAACATGTTCGATGGGAACTCCGACAAACATGGATGCATGCGGTATTGCACTTGAAGGCGAATAGGCCGATTACCGAGTACAACCAGACGCTCAAAAAGGGATTGTGTCAACCCAGCGCGGGCTGCCTTCTTATTCATGATGACAGGTCCGAGTTGCTATTCCATAGAGAGGGTGAGCTACTGCGAAAAAAGTGCACGCGAACACACGACATACTTGGTGATCGCCGACAAGAACGACCTGCTTACAACCGAGGACGAGTGGGATCATGCATTCTGAATCGTAGCATTCAGCTTATATCCAGCGAATGAGGTAGGGAACGCCACGCTTACCAGGCTCAGCAGCTTGCGTAGCTTCGTCAATCAACACAGTCCGGAACTTGAGCTTGTTCAATCGAGGGTCACCCGTGCCAACGCACGTGCAACAAATAACGTCCGCCGCAGCCAAGATCTCTCGCTCGCAGCTCCGGATCAGTGCCTTGTATTTGCGCTCATCGTTTTGACTGAGCTCTCCTTGCTCGTTTTTAAGCTGGATGAGTTTCTGCAGCTCCACGTGAGTCGTGCTGTTGGCAACTTGGCTGTGCAAGGTGAGGAAAGATATGGAAGAGTCGAGCGCCTCTCGAGATTTCGCCGTCAGACGAACGACTTTGAGCCCGGAGGCGTGGATCTTGTCGGTGAGCTGATCGACAGCGACGTTCGAAGGCGCGCATACAAGGACTTGGCCAGGATTCATCTTCGCGAGATGATAGACAATTGATGCACATGTAACAGTCTTTCCTGTTCCCGGGGGGCCCTGCGGGAGTAGAAGCGATGAGATGGGTGGGAGGGGGGAGTATCAGTGGAAAACAAACTTGGATCAAGCTGAGGGGCTTCTGTAGTACGCTCTTAACAGCATACATCTGAGAATGATTGAGCTCTGGAAGGCCTGGAGCCGAGAACCTGATGGAATTTGAGTTCGGTCATCGAGATAAAGCACGTTTAGCGAACTTTGAGCACCTCTTGGGCATCTGAGGGGTGTGGCGAGTCAGAAGTTGGAACGTTTAGTTGAGTTCACTGCGCTCTACGAACCTGTGTTCTGAGAATCTGTGGCTCTACTTCATGTCCAAGCAATTTATGATACTAAGTGTCATCTGAATCAGAGGTATGCTAAACGGAGATTGATTGGTACGCCTCACGATATACCCACTGACGCTCTTCTCATCCACGGCGAAGGTCTTCATAGCAAGCTGCATGCGATCGAAGCTAGTCGATTTCCAGACGAAGTCTGCTGAAAAGTTATGTGTGCACTCAGAAGGCACGCCTTCCGCCCTCCTAAGCTCAAGCGCAATCTCATCGGATACATCTAAGTATTACGGAGTTAAAGGAGCTGTCGAGCCAACGAAGGGAGGCAACACCAACTGTTTGGAATCTTGATGACATGTCCGACGCCTTCCCAAGGTTTGTGCAGTTCACCTGCATATCTCAAGCGAAGCTCGTCTCCAACGGCAAGTCGGACTTCACCGCTTTCGAGTTTGGGCAGATTAAACCAAGCAACGCGTTTTTTGTTCAAACCAAGGTCCCATCGAACAACGATGTCCGTCTGCGTCTGCGATTCTTTGAGCCGCTTGTCGTAGTCCGCTTCGATCTTTACGAGTGGGCCGAATATATTCTGATATTGGTAGGCGTCTTCATATCTGAGTAAATACATTCAAGATTAGGTGCGAGGCAGTGCGGTGAGGGTGCAAGAAACACGTGCCGGAGGAGAATCGGCTGCGGCTCATCGTCCACCCCCGGCTTCTCGAGATCTTCGAGAGTGGCATTTGCATTTTCTCGCCACAAGTCTTCTAAGCGGTTGATTTGTGCGAATGTAATCTGCCGCGAGCGAAGTTGCTCCGTCTCGCTGGGCGGCTTGACGAGCCAGGACAGGAATGAACGATCGTCGATGAGAGGGGCCCAGAGCGAAGTGTTCCAGGAGATGTCCTTGGTTACGGCGGCGCAAGGTTGGCTGAAGGTGGCACACTTTGCGTCAGATTCATTTATTTATGATCATCCGAGAGTGGCAGCAAGGATTGAAATGGATCCGCACCGGCAGAGCAAAACGACCACGGTATCACTTTTGGCGGGAATAAAGCCGAGCATAAACACGTTCTTGCTGCCGCACTGATAGCACTCGGGCGTAGTCTCACCAAGAGGACTTTCGGCGTGGAGAATGACTTCCTTGTGCTTGGCGCGTACGAGGTGGTTTACGATGTGGGATGCTGACGTGTTGCCTCGAGAGTTGCAAAACCACTTGGAGCATATAAGGCATTTGACGACGGATGACGGTGAGTGAATGCCACAATAGCTACTCATCAAAGTAAGAATATCAAGTGTGGGTGTATCAAGGGTGACGCGTACCTGCATGCATGAGGGGGCAAATCGATAGTCGCATCATCCCGAATGTCATCAAGGGCGCCGTCGAAGTCTTCATCACCATAGATTATTTTACCATTTCCATTCGCTATATTATGACTGCTTTCTTCAGCAATTGAGAGCGAGTCGAGATCCAGAGTGGAAGCACTATCGCCACCGTCAAGCTGAGAGCTTGGGACTGTTTGCTGCGTACGAGTGGTATAGCCGGAAATCACCGACGAGGTGTCGTCAGCAAGCCCAACGCCGTACTGCGACGCCGTATCGAAGTCGAATGTATCCATCGAGAGCGCTGGCGGCAGCGACGAGGAGAAGGAGCAGTGTAAGGCCGACAATGAGCGCGCGAAGGAAGAGCACGAGATGACGGCCCGGACCAGCGTCCCCCGGATGTAAATCATTCCGCCAAGTTCAGGTACAGACTACTGTTCCCAAAGTGCGAATTTTTATTTATTCACTCGAGTTATAAGCCAAGGAGAAAATTTGCAAGCAAGGACGTCTATGCGTTTATTCCAGGCATGTTGTATCGACAATCTTTCCAGAACCGAGGCACCATTCACCATCCCACACAACAGCAATCTGCCCCGGCGCGACCCCCTGCTCGGGTTGCTCGAATCGGATCTCGAAAACGCCGCCTTTTCTTTGGGTGGCATCCATAAATCAGCTATCTGACCCGGGGATCTGGTTGAAGGGGCCAGCAAAACTCACCGCCGAAAGATCGTGCATGGTACTTCTGACATACGATGCCGGATCTGCACGGATGCACGCAGTCCGGTAGGGGAGTCGACAGAGGAAGGCGGGTGATCGTCCCATATCCAATGCCACGACGAGACGAAAACAGAAGTACAAAATAAAGAGGGGTGGTCACTAGGTAATGGTCGCGTTAATTTCGTGAGTCTCACTAGGAGTCAGAACTGGAACACCTTGGAGCGACCACAAGCTCGTTTGCTGCTGCATCTTTACGAGCTACAAACATCTTTGTTGTTAGGCCAGGGATTCGGGCACCTTGCCCGATTGTATACATCCATAAGCCCCGGTGGGCCCCCAAATCCTTGCCGTTAGTGTCCACAATACGTCCCGGCTTGGGCGGTATATACTGAGCTATGAGGCATTATTGAGCGGCGAGGTCAGGGGTTATATACAAGAACGAAACAGCTCTTACAGAGAAATTGGTTAAAGTGGCCCTTTTCACCTACAAAGCAGATGCCCATGCTTTCACTGCGAGACGCAGTAGGTAGACTATACCTTGTGGCAAGCTCTCGGACTTCGGGCTTGGTAAGGTGACCAATAGGGAAGAGGGCCTTGTGCAGTTGGGATTCGGGCACAGAAGAGAGGTAATACGTCTGATCCTTATGGCGGTCTGCAGAGCGGTAAAGCATTGGCCGAGCATGAGTGGGGTCCAAAGTATCCCACCGAAGCTGCGCATAGTGCCCTATCTCAATTTCGTCGTAAGAGGCCGGGGCAAAGCGAGCAATTTGAAGAAACTTACCGGTTGCTAGCCATTGATTGGGTGTGGTTAGAGCGCGGTCCATGAGCGCTCCAAATTTTATCTCACTTGACAAGCAGATAAACACCCATCCTGTAAAATTGAGTAAGAAAAGCCGATGTCATACCGGTTGCATGAGACATCTGGATTTGGGGTTAACCCTTCCGCCCATTCATCGAGGGCAGGCTCAAAAACTCGAGTCCAATATTGCCGTGAAAGGTCGACCTACTTCGGAGCCAATTCAGTGAGCTATCGTGAGCGAGCGATGGAATAGATTCAGAAGTCAAACCATCTTGCAAGGAATGTCCAGCAACGTGCAAACCCTCTGCACATCTTCCCAGTCTTTTTCCCATTCGCATCCCGTCTCCGTACCAGATTCGTCTCGCGTGTCCCAGTTACGCATGAACACAGCAGAAAGGTCATAGTCCTACCCATAGAGGATATCATCAGAGGCACCCTAGTTTCATCTCATAAAGGCCGAAGACCTTTTCTGTCAACAAGCGAGCGGCTACAGACGAATCCACTCCTCCGGACATGGCCACGACGACTGCCAGATCGCAGAAAATTATTTATATTCAAAGAGTTCCCCGCCACGACACCTACCGCGGTCGCCATTTCTCGGATGTGTTCGTACGGCGAGGCCTGAAAATCTTCGCGCCGAGATTAAACGGGGGAGTCGCATGATCATGGTGGTGAGCGCGTAGTGCGTTGAGGGTCACGTGAGGTCACGTGGAGTCACGTGACATACGTATTGTCAGCCAAGCAACAACAAACAACAACCACCGAGCCTGCAGCCATCCACTCGCTCGCCGTCGTCCGCCGCGTTGAGGACGACCCTCTCTTTGCCGCGCTCCTCATCGTCTGCACTGGGCTCATTGGCGAAGAACGCTGCTACTGGGTATAGTATCGCGTCGCCCAAGCAAATCGCGCTACCATGTCACAAACGTCGCAAAGCCCGCCCAATCTCGCCCGTAGGCGCGGCCCGCCGAAGCCACACCATCAATTCCGCGACGGTCTCGACAGAGGAAGGCAAGTGTTTCCCTGCAAAGCCTCTTCTTGGGGATGCTCCTAATGCTTCAATGCGCCACAGGCGCACGGGCAAACCCATCGCGCAGTTCCCAAAAGATGATGAAGGCTTTGAGGATTTCGACAAGTACTTTGACGGCGACTCCTATTACAATGAGGACGCCTCCTCAACCAATGGACACGTGAGAAAAAAGAAGGCGATAGATCCGAAGATTAGGGCGAAACGTACGCCGCTACGGTTCGAAGGAATCGACGTCGATGGGGAGATGTCAATGGATCTGGACACTTGCAAGCATTATTCTTTGGTAGTCTGCGCCACCCTCGATATGTACTTACACGTTATCTCTCTTCAGCGGATCCCAACAGCCCCCGAAAATACTTGGAGACAGTCTCTCGTAGGTTCATTGCCGCACATCATGTATTTTGGACGTGCAAGTAACCCATATTCTCCCAGTCCCCGCGCCTACTAGCTCATCGAACGTTGGTTCCTTGTCGCGCCCTGTCACGCGCGGCTCGGATATTGACTACGATGCTATACCTTCTCCACGGCCGAATAAGAGCGCGCGCTCCAATATGCAATCGCGGTATGAGCGCGATCGGGATTCGATGCCCCCTCCGAAAAAGGCAACTATCAGGCGTCCAACCACACCTCGTGCCTCATCACCACCCCGGAACGAGTCTGACGACGATGGGGATGATGATGGTGGGGGTACCGGGTTTGATATTGGAGATGACACCGGAGGCTACGTTGACGATGATGCCGGGGGCGAGGAATCATTTGCGCCAGAAGGCAACGAAGATGCTGAAGAAGAAAGGGACTCGCCACCTCGCTCGCTCAGCGCCGATAAAGGGAAAGGGAAAGCTACCGCGCCAGAAGAAGAGTCGATGCTTGAGGAGGTGCCATCAGAAGAGGATGAAATTGCACAGGGCATGGAAGAGCTGGAAGCTGAACACTTCTCAGATGAAGAGCCTGCAGCGGGGCCCAGCAAGAAGAAGTCGCGCAAGTCGCTATCTCCATCTCTGCCGCCCCAAGAGCCGGACAGCGAAGATCCGGAACCACCACCACCACCTCCGCCTAAGCGACAGCCGCGGAAAAAGAAGGAGAAAGTGGTAATACAACGCGCCGGTTCGTGCTCGTTCCTTTGCTCAGCCCCATGAAGTGATTTAAATGCCATGTCGCGCACAGAATCTGTGGAGTCGAACGCCGACGGGCTACGTCGCAGTTCCCGCCGAAAGTGGATGCCTCTCGAGTGGTGGCGGGGCGAGAAAGTGGTCTACAGCCGAGATCCAAGCGCCGGCCCTTCCTTGGTGCCTCTCATAAAAGACGTCGTGCACGTTCCCAAGGATGATCCAAAGCCGCTAGGCATCGCCGGGAAGAAGCGGCGACGGGGCACGAGTGCAGCGCCGGGGAAGAAGGCGCAGGGAGAGTACGATCCAACACCCCCGGAGGCTGGATGGGATGACAAGACGGTGGAACAAGGGAGTGTGCTCGAGTACGAGACTAGAGCTGAGGTCAAGAGGCGTACGTATCTTCGGCTGCATCCAACCCATCTTCATCTTCATCAAGCAATCTTCAACCAGGGATTGCATGTACCGCTGCCATGGTTGCGCCTAACAAGACCTTCAACGCCGACTTTGCTTTCCAAAAAATCTTTGGAGACGAAGATTACATCGCGGCTGGTGTCTTGACCATTCCTGTTGGCGGAGAGAAGCCGAGTAAAGCAACGAAGGACAATACATATGTGGGTGATTTCCATCGATTTTCACGGTGTACATAACGCTAACCCCCAAGCAGATATTTTATTGTATCGAAGGTGCCGTCCGGGTCCAGATACATCGGACGAGCTTTGTTATTGCTCCAGGAGGAATGTTTATGGTCCCTCGAGGTAAGCGCACTCGATTCGGCTGCGCTCCCCCTCAACACAGCACCACAGCACCTAACATTTGATACACAGGCAACCAATACTTCATTCAGAACATATCAGAGCGTGAAGTCAAACTCTTCTTTGCTCAAGGCCGGAAGCTTCCCATGGACGAGGCCAGTTACCGTGGCGGCACGCCGTCATTCGCTCGACAATCCGCTCCTCCCCGCTCTCTGGCTCACCTCCGTGGCTCTGCACGCCCTTCGTTACCACCGCGCGGGTCCGAGGGCGCGTCCTCTGTCGCACCGTCGCCGCTATCGAAACAAATTCTGCCTGCCAGAGCGGCGAGCACTGCAGCGAAAGGCAAGAGCAAAGGGTGATACCTATGAGATATTGTTTTTTGTATGATTTTGCTGCATCATGTGAAAATATAATAAGACACTTTTCTTGTAAATCCCTTTATACACTTTGTGACTGATTTCTTGTATCACGAGGATTGCTCTCGCTCGACTCCGTGCAATGGTGAAAGTGGCCTCGTCTGGCCCACGTCCCCAGGTAAGTACTGGACTAAGTATGTACTTATGTATCTCGTGGCAATGCGCAACTTCCAGGCGGCAGCACCGAGGTCCAACTCAACACTGGCGTTCATTCGTCTCAAAATCTGGATAAGGAGTCTAGACTTGGACCATGAAAAATATCAGCACAACTAGATTCGTAAGAGAAGCAGCGCATATGGAACAGTAAAAAAACTAGGCGTAAACCGAGTAAAGTAAGTAATAATAGACAGTGAGAAGCAATTTAGTATAGAACATATGTGCGGGGGTGAATGCGGTGGTAGCAATAACGATGAGGTGCCCAAGAATGACAAACTGTACCCGCGTGTGGTCCAGGAAAAAATGCCCCTAAAAAGTATCCGTCATATCCATCCATTAGGCCCGGTAAAGTGAGGAGAGAAAGGGGAGGGCATGCGAGAAAAAAATAGCAGCACAAAACGAGGTGAAAAAGGAGAAGAGAAACTCATACGAAAAACCAAGGCCCCAGCGACAATGAGAACTGCACATAGATGGTCATCGGTATTTGGGGCTCCATCCAATAACAGGGCTTCCCACCCGCCCTTCCTCCATCTGCAGCTCATCCATATCTCTATCTCCATGCAAATCCCTGCCATCCTCGCCCCCTGTTAACCACCCCTCTGCCAACCCCGGGTTTAATTTCCTTTGGTCCTGGACAGCAATGCCCGATGGATTGACCCACGAGTACCCCGCAGGCCGACACAGTATGTAGGCCAGATTATGATACCATGTTGATAGCGAGAACGGGTTGGGTGGTGCGGGTCCGGGCATAATAGATGAGTGGGCTTGGTTTCTGACTTGCTCGATGGTGGTTATGTTAAGCAAAAGCAGCTACCCCCACGAAAGTAAATCAGTATCTCCTCACATCACACGACAAGACATATCGAAATACCCACCCGAACGTGATAGGACATGAGCGCCAGCACAGGCCATACAACCAAGATGCTCATGCAAAATACAACCGCACTACCAGGAGCCTGCGCTAGAGCATGCTTGAAGTCGAGTCCCCGGGTGTGCGTGAGGAGGTAAAGATGGAGCGCAGAGGTGACAATGATGAGGCATAGGGTGAAGACCGCGGCGACCAGGAAAGTGATAAAAGTAGTATAATTCCTTCGTCCGACGCAGTTGTTCACCCATTGGCAGTGATGATCACACCCGTCCACGCAGTTATCGCACTGTGAGATCAATGTTCAGATGCAGCGCCTTGTTTTGTGCGATTCTGCGTAGCGTACCGTCTTGCAATGACTCGAACGCGGCGGCCGGTATGTCTTGCACGTGATGCAGTATTTGACGCGGACGCTAGATACCATCATCCCAAGGCGTCAATTCATGCGAGCCCAAGCACAGAAAAGAATCAGAAAAACAGACGCACACTCCGGTACGAACACGAAGATCTCTAGGCAACGGAACCCTCGGCTCGCCATCCACAGGCGACTCATTCGAATATGGGGGATCCAAGTCAAGATTCCTGGGTAGTATTCCAGGATCTCGCATCGCCTACAGTACCGAGATCAAATTGGTATCAGTATTCGCATACCCCTACAAAAGCGGGTACTCAAGAATAAGATGAAGAGTAACTCACGGTCATCAGCATACTAGAAATAGTCAGCAACGACAGATACGCTCCCACCGCAGCGACAGCTGGACTCTCCTCTTTCCACCACCACACAGCAGTCGTCCCGAACCACACACCCGCAATCCCAAAAACGATCACCAGCACTCCTATAAAAGGCCAAGGGGTGTTACCCCCTAAAACAATATGCCCGTTGAGAAAGAACCGATTCTGCGAGGATATGAGGTGGTAGTTCCGCAGCGGGCGGCGGGGCTCGGACTTAGAGAGAACGGGCATCGTCGGGATGGAGTTCTGCATGGCAATTTTGGCGGGGCGACGGCCGGGCTGCCACTGCCCTTGCGCCTGTGCCTGTGCGGCCTGATAGAGATTTTGCTGAGAGTGCGTTTTAGTGTTGAACCTGAATTTCGACGACGTCGACGTGTGGTTGAATGAGGACGACGTGCGGAGCGGAGGTAGAGGGGGGTACGGGATAAATTGCAAATGAGGTGGTCGTCCCGTCCCAGTTCCAGCCTCCGTCGGGTATGAGCGGGAATTGGAACGCGAGGTCCCAGGCGCAGTGGCGACAGCGTTGGAGAATGGTGTCGTAGGCGATGCAGCCCGAACCCTTCGGCTGGCGCCCATATTATCCTCATCAGTGTCAAAAGTGTTGTCGACCTTATCGCCATCCCTACCGGGTCCCTTTCTCGTGGCACCCGCATAATCCTCATCCTCCGAGCTATCGCCCAGATCGAACCTCAAATGGCCCTCCTTCCCAGCCCCATCCACCTTCTCGCGCTCCCATTCCCCCTCTCCTCCTCGACGCCTGCTCATATCAGCAAGGGCGATTTCGATCTCGCCAACGTTAGTCGAGTTGACAAGGCTGTCCTCCTCTATGTCCAATTCTCTTGACTTCTCCGCTTCATCACCCATGCCACTGATACTAGTGCCAAGAGTGAGAGAGCCAGCACCAGTGCCTAGACTACTTCCGAGGGTGCCGCCGCTGATATTACCAACGCCTGCGCCGAGTGATCGAGGTGTGGATCCATACAGGTTTCGCTTGAGACTATCGCCCCTCTTGAACATCTTCTCAAAGCTCATCCTCACCCCACCCGTCGAAGGTGTGCCGCCTACACCTACACCTACACCGTCGATACCTGTGCGCGCAGATGAAGGGGTCCCTGCGATCGGAGTCCCACCTCCGCCATGCTCAAAGGTCATTGAAGGTCGTTTCCGTGCTCCGATAGGCAAAGTTGCTTTGGCCACAGTCACCCGCGATATACTCGGTTCCCTCACCAGTGCCAGATGTCCGCTGCTATTATGACCGTAGCTATTCTTTTCGTCGTCCGTCCCGCTGCCACTACCTACCCCAAAGCTCTTCGATGGAGATACGCCCTCATTTGAACGGGAGACCTGAGTTGTCAGAGGTGCCAGGTGCGTGGATTCCGGGATAGGTGATGTAGTGGGGACCGCAGTCGGACGGCGGGGCGTAGCAGGAGGCGAGCCCAACGAGGAGCGACTCGTTGAAAATGAAGGACGCGAACCATGCGCATTGAGGTTGAGTGCGCTGGGGTGAAGAGGTGGGGCTTGTATGGATGGAAGTGATGATTTACTGGGATGCGCAGGACGAAAGAAAGATGCGGGGGGCATGATTCCTGTATGAGTCTGAGATTGGGGTTGCGGCAAAGGAAGCTGGACAGGCGGATAAAGAGACGTCGCAGAAGGCGGCAAGGATGTAGACGACGGGAGAGCGTTGGCCGGAGGATGAAGGCCTAGCGGAGTTGATGGTGTGGAGGAAGAGTATGTCCCGTATTGATGAGAATGGGAAGACGGCAGGGCGAGCTGCATGCGTCCAATAGAGCCACTCCGTGTACGGGTCACCGCGCCTGCAAGATCAGTGCGTGTCTTGTCGGAAAGAGGGGATATCCCGAGACGAGGGCTGGCATTCTGAGACGTGGTATGTGAGCATTTTACGTAATGGGGAGAACAGTAAGCGAGCATACCTTGGACGGTGTTGTGAAAGAATTCGACTCGAACATGGCAGTGAGTAGCGTGCTTCACTTGAACGCGAATCGGAGGGGAATGTACTATAGATAATAGGGCGCCTATAGCAAGTCATTATCAATCAATCATCTTGGCCAATGATGTGCACGATGGTACACACGAGGCACCTACAAAAGCAAAAGGAACGTGGTAAAGAGCCGTGATCCGGATGGCGAAATGAACTGTTGGCAGGGCCGGCTTTTCCTGCTGGCTATTTTACAGCGACAGCCTCTTTGTTGGTGGGGGTGCTTTTGTCGATTCGTTGGCCAAGCAAGGTTCCACCTACTACTCGATGTCGATATCTGAGATGTCGCGGCTGGTCGCTCAAGTGCTCGGGTTCCGGCGTGCGCGCTTCCCAGAAGCAGGACAGACTTTTGCGCGCAAGAATCTACTTACCGCTTGGAGATGGACGACACAGCGCCGAGGAAAGCGAGCACGACGACAGCGACGGTAGCTTACAGCTCCAAGCAGCACAACATCTGCCATCCGTCCGCGGATGCTGACAAATCTCCCAGTTCGGCACCCCGACACTCACGCCACACAGTGCCAAATCTTACACCAATAAGTACTTGTGTCGCCAAACATCCTTACATAACTAACGTAGCTATTATTGACGACTCACCACCGCGAAAATAATCGAATTGGCGGTGATTTAGCGCGATGGGCGCGGGCAAGTACTACACGATCCGCAACGGCATCAGCTACGACCCTGGGAGTTCCGCGCGCATTCTCGCTTTCATCGGCCTCGCTGTCTCTGCGCTCGTCGGCACCGTCCTCATCGTCGGCGGCGTCCTCCTTGCCCGTAGAGGCGACAATACCCATGTCAACACCACAAGCCTCGTACGCTCTCTCGCCGGCCTCGCTCTCAATCTCCTCGTCACGATTTGCACCGAATCCATCGGCTTTGTCCACAGCACCACCCTTAAATGGTCTCTCCAAGATCAAGGTAACCTGGATTTCAACGCCAACGTCCGCGTCTTCCGCTTTGCAAGAGGCTTCTTTTCACCCAATGGCCCCATCGCCAATATCCTTATGGGAATTCTCCTCATTATTTCCTACGCATCGAGCTCTATCGCTCTGCTTGGAAACTTGAACCAAGGCGCGTTGCTGTCTCCAGCTGTTGAGACCACACGCGTGTCCTCCTTCGGCCTTATTGTCCTCGGTTCCGTGCTTGTTGCCCAATTCCTCCTCGCCGCCCTCGGCGCACTTACCACCCATGTCCCGACGTGGAGCACTAGCCCGCTCGACGTGGCCGCCGCCGCCCAATCCGAGGCTATTGGGGCTGTCCAGCACCAGCACGGGCGGTGCATGCGGAGCGTCGGCGATGACTCCCTCGACGGCCCCACCCAGCCGCGCCTCTCCCAGCCTTCAGCATGGAGATGCATTCCCCACGTTCGCCACATAGTTTACCTCACCTGGGCACTCGTCCCGCTCGGTCTCCTATGGGGCGGTATCTCCCTCGGGGTCTACATCCACCAACGGAGTGCCTCCGGCAGCGATCGATCGATAAACTGGTCCCTCGTTCCCTCGTCATCACCCACCCACACCTCGCCCTTCCTCACCCTCAACCTCGGCTGGACTCCAGCAGCTGAAGCACCCCTTCTCGGCCTCGTCTGGGCCCTCTTCCTCATCTCCCTCTCCCAGGGCCTCCTCACTCTCGGCCTGCACGCCGCCGAGCTCGTCATCAACCTCTACCTCGACGAGTGTCTCTGGAAACTCTCTACCACCACCAGCGGGACGTCCTCCGATGTCGGCTCGGGCGGCCGGAACCCGCTTAAGAGCGTTCTGGGCTCGTGGCCCTCGCTGGGGCTCCTCATCTTTAAACCCCTCATCCATTGGCTGTTCGGCCTCGGGCTAACGATCTCCACGACGATCGGGCTCCAAATCCACCCGGTGCAAATATTGTACACGACTGCATCCATCGTAGTCTTTGCCGGATTTACGACGCTGGTAGCCACGAGAGGCTGGAGCGGGAAGCGCGGGGGTATGCAGCCCGTGGCTTACGGGCACATACAAACGTTGGTGAACTTGATAGACGAGTGGAACGCGGGCACGATGTGGTGGGGACATAAATGGGAGGGGGAGGGGGGCGTGTGTCATGCGGGCACGAGCGGGGAGATACTGCCTGGGGTTCGGGTCGGGGCGTGGTATGCGGGAAAAGAAAAGGGAAAGAAGGGAGATTTGATGGTGCGTAAGAGATCGCATCAATGAATGATGCGCTGCTATTCATTGTTTTCTACTTTTCGTTCCGCTTGTTTCTCTTTTGTCCAGTGTGAATATTTTTCTTACCGTTCATCTGACACATCTTGTGCCCTTACTTAATCAATTATATTCAGACCCAATCTTCTTCCGGTTCCGCCTCTAGGTGGAATCATTCGCCCTAAACACATAGTAAGCAGCTCAAAAAGTGCTCGCGGGTTTTAAGAGCCGATAAACGAGTCTCGGAGTCAGATACGACAATTGATTTTTTTTTTAACCCGATAACAGGTTTGAGATACAAGGAGATGGCGGTACAACAATTCAGATAAACCAGAAGTAGAAAATCAAACCCCCGTTCCAATCTGTTAGGGTGACAGCCTGACGAACTAGCGCCTATTGGGTCAATGGATTTGTAGCGTAAGCACGAGAACTCTGGCTATGAATGGCAGGAATAGAATCTTACCGGCGATACATTTTTTTTTGGGACGTTAGTAGTCATGAATTAGTGACCGCGAACTTTCTTGATGATATCCTAAAGCGACAAGGCGTCAACATGAATCTCGCGAATTCAGCAAAGTGCTACAAGAGCAGAAAAGAAGGCAAACCTTCGCAATCTTCTCAGCTTGGTCATAGCGGGTCGGGAACTGGGACCCCTGCACCGACTGCGCGAGCTGTCCGGCGGTGTACTTGGGGTACTTCTTCGCGTTGGGGATCAGCACGTTGATGTATGAGTTCGTCGCGTGGGCTACATCCATGATCTGCTTGGGAGTGCCCCAGCCCTGGGACGGCCGCTGCTGGAACACCCCGAGACTGTCCGCGTCCCCACAGTTGAGGTTGTTGACGTGTGACTCGACATATGCAGTCTCGAACGTGGCGAGGAGCTCACGCTCGTCGAGGTGGCGGGTCTCTGCTACGGCATACACCTGCTTCGCCACATTCATGTCGGGATGATCGGGGATGGTGCGGCAGCTCATTGGCGCGGCCGAGACAAAGGCGGCGATGACGATGGTGACGAGGAGGGAGATGAATTGCATCGTGGGAGATGAGAGGCTGAGATGCGAGAGGCTGAGGATGCGGACGGAGGAGCTGGGGTGAAGAAATCCTTTGGGGATGAGTGGCATTTATACCACAGAGGTATGCTGGTGGCAGTAGTGGCATCACTACCTGAAATCGCACGATGGCAGACGCTGGTCGATCCCAGCTAGAGTAGCATGTGGACTTTGTGCCGAAGGGGCTGGCCTCACTGGCTGAAAGTAAGATGGCAGCTGTAAGCCGTGATGGAGAAGATGGATGGCATCAAAGCTTGCGCCGGCCAGCAAAAGAGTGCCATAGATGAATTGAAGGCGGGCGCGCCGATGCCGCGAGCCCGAGTCAACATGCAGACCATGACGAAGCTTTACAGCGTATGAGCCTGATGGCTCGTGAGTATCAAGACACATCTCTCATGAGAGACGACGGGGGAAAGCCCGAGCCATGTGGCTAGCCATATGTTCATGAGCCGCTGAGTAATGTTGAGTCGACGATTTGGAATTTGTTGTCTGTCCTCGGTTAATCGCCGATCATCGATGGTCATCTTGATCCTGGCTAATTGGCTGATCCAGTAATCTAATGCTTCACATGTGCAGTGACTGGTCGCCAGTTTATACAAATCGATACATGGACTTCATGCGCTAGCGGACCAACCTTGGCTATGTATGCGGCAGCTCAAGTCTTTTCAACGTTTAAGGTTTAAGTGTGAAGATTGCGAGCTCGAGCGCTGCAAATATTGGGCCTCCGGATACGGCAGCCAGATGAAGATGAAGATAGCAGTAATCCCAGAGAGAAGAGTCCGGACGGAAAGTATCCGTGGCAGATTCCTGTTACTAGACCAGATCTCGAATCACGAAAATGCTGCAAAAGATGGTGTGCAGCATAATATCCCCGGGCTGATCGGAGAAAAGGATTGAAATGCCCATCTGTGATTGAAACTCTTGGTAATTGTGGCCACCACATCATAGGCTGGGAACTACGCAGCCACCACGTTCATGAGGAAGCCGTGGTGTTGAGTTGGGACTCGCTTCCACTTACGTAATACCAATGTTCGGCGATTGTGCGGCTGCCTGTTCGACACAACCTCACTCCGATCGATTGGCACATACGTGCAGGCCGCAGCCCAGGCCCCAGAACTTATCTGCTTTATGAAGGCGTTGATGCGGTTGATGCAGATGCTTTCGCCTTTGTTCTTCGGGCGCGGAGGATCAGAGGGCTCCCCGAGTCCACACTTTGGCCCTCAGTTCAAAGACGAAATTTGGCAATCCGAGCAATAACATGCTGTGCTTCATGCCGGCACAGGGTACACTGATGTGTGCGAATCATTCTCTGATACCTCCGACCTCTCTGTATCACTTGCCCCCTGCTCCTGACCATTCTTACCCCGTCCGCTGTACGGCCATAGTGCGTACCATGGAATAGGCTGGAGTTACTTACCTTTTTTTGGGTATCTACCTGATACATTAAATGGACATCTGGCAAAGAAAAGAAGCCCCCTCTGTGGAAGTTGCGGCTTTACAACTCCCTTTCCGTAATCTCTTACACGGCATGCTTGGTGCGCTGCTCTGGGAGCAGCGCAGGCACGTAGTCCCGTGTTAGCCATGCGGACAGGCCGCAATGCTAGAGCATGATCCTATGCGTTCTCATTAATTTCTGGGCTCACAGCCAGTGATTCTGCTAAGTAGCAACGACGTATTGCCTTTTGCCGACAGACATTTTGAATCGCTACACTGCAGCAATAATACCTCGGGGGAATAGCATCTACTTATATAATTATATGGCATTTCTCTGTCTAGCGGATCGCGCCTCCTACTAGTCGCGACGGGACTCCACACTTATGGATGCCTGTGCAAGTCGTATATTAGTCGGCCCTATTTCGTGGGCCATGGCTCCTGTTGTGGCGTTCTAGTATTTTCATCGCAGTTTATGCTGTACCCTTGCAGCTCTAATGCTACTTATCTGCACCGTTCGTCATACTAGTGGGGGAGGAAGCATACCTGTGGGCTCTGCGCCCACTTGGCCTGCTCTCGGAAACCTATCATTATTACTTGTTTCATGCATGGTTGTGTTGGAAATACATGCCGGGCAGACACATAATGGATATTCAGCGTACGCACGACGTGTACGAGGTTCAAAGGTTGGTAAATACTCAGCGCAATTTAGCGTCGGCCCAGCGTCGCTGTCGTCTGCGAGTTTTGTTGCGTATATACTACGGTATAGCATCTAGCTTTTTTTTGTGTTCAGTATTCTGGAGGCTCTCGAGTTAATTATCACGGTTTGTGGAAGATTGTGTTTCAAAAATGGGCTACCAAGGTTTCGCTTCGCGCCAAGTGGTTATTCTCTCAGCCTAATTTGGCGACTCACTCTGGAGTCTGGACAACTGAATTTTCATTACCAAGGGGAGACACAGCGAAGCACCATGCACGAGCTAGTAGTTCGAAAGGAGTCTGTCGATGGGGTGCACACGAAACGCACTCATTTTCGATCAAATTGTTTCCGAAAATATTCTCATTGATGTGAAAATTCCACTCTTCCTCTTATTCTATTCTCCTCACCACCAGGTACTATCTTCTGAGATTCTACCCCTGTAGTGAACTAGCACAACTAGCACAACACGACAGCGTGTAATCACCTCAGCTCTCAGAATGGCGGTCAGAGCTCCTATATAGATAGCTACCCAGCACAACGCGACAGCGTGTAATCTACAGGTAGCATATGTAATGAGGAAAGCAAAGAAAAAGACAATTGACAGCTCACCACCTCAGCTCTCGGAATGGCGGTCAGAGCTGAGGTGTTGAGTACTTACACTCGGAAAGCATCAAAATGAGGACTGAGACGGAGTTCCAATTCCGGCAACCGGCCTCAGACGAAATGCCGGACATACGACTCACAACACCCCACTAGTCGCCAGAAAACTATTTACGAGCTGCTTAAGTCCTTTTCGTTGCCTCTAACCTGCTCCTCATCGTCACTTCCCCACGATGCTTTTCGAACGTGTTGTGTATACGCGGGCTGGGGCAAGCTTCTTACCTCGGGACACGCTGGACGTGGCACGCTACTGGCGTGATCATGCTGTAGATTATCTGCGCGCGAGTCTAGCCCTGTGCGAGACGTACGAGAGGGGTCATCTTTGCATCCCCACAGGGAATCGGAGCGGTGTGTAATCTGCGCTAGTTGCGAAGGTTTGAAGTGCTGGTGTAAGTCCCAGTGCCTTCCGTAGCTATACCCCCTCCTGATCAGATGCACCTCCCCTGCAGGCGACCCTCACCCAACCACCAAACCCCTCAAGCCCAGCGACCCTCACCTCCGCGTCTCCTCCCTCCAACACGGCGTGCAAATTACCATCTCCGGATGCACCACCCCTAGGCTCGAGCGCATCGCGTCAGTGATGTCAGACTGTACCTTCAGTGGATGCATTCATGCAGAACTTAGTCGCAGAGACATCAAAGACAATTCCCTTCCCTGCTCACGACACCGTATCTTCCCCATGTAGACTTATAGCTCGGTAAGCGTTAGTTGAGTTAAATATACTGCATAACACTAAAATCATGATGTATGCACTACTGGCGTCTCCTTCTGTAGCATTTCCGCATATCACGTCCACCAGAACTTGGATAACCTTCTTCGATAAATTCCAAGGACGTGTGTTGTGGTGATCTCACCGGTGTGAGCGACTGAAATCTTGGCTCGAGTCGCGCCTGTCTTGATAGTTTGAGATGGTCCGCCCGTCCTCTATTCTTATCCTTCTCTTGCACTTACATTTTTATATCAAGGCACACTGGTCAAGCGAATTATATCTTCGCCCTGGGAATAGGCAGAGGCTTCAGCTACACCCTGCAGCCAAGCGGGAACAAGGGATCACTGCCACTTGCATTGACGCAGCCATGGTCTCGCAGTCGGTACCGGTCGGGTGGCAGCCGCGCAATCGGTCGGGTCGCCGTTTATCAGAGGGGTGTTCATCCTGTTGCTCCACGACCGATGTGCTCTTGGACCAACAGGATAGGTATCCTTTTGCTAGACGGCGCCACGAGCTACTGTGCTGGACTTATGTAGATGCTCAATGATCATTTACATACGCCCTTCCCAAATTCGGAGCGCAGGACCTCGAGTAAACTCGCCAGCGGCACAGATACTGTGCGGGGTGAAGTCAGCAAATTTATTATAGTATTGTCTGGCTTTTAGACGGCACCCACGTGTAGAAGAGCCGATCGAGGTGCCTTTCTGTGAGATTGAACCTCGCGTCGCACTCGTTCAGACTTCAACGGAGAATATTAGCTTTGCCAGTGTGCGGATTCGCGTCTCGGTCTGTCTATCAGATAAGAATTCGACCCGCTGTTCCAAGAACGAGACGCGCATCGGAGAGTACTCGCCCGCTTAAGGGAAGCCGCAGCTGCCTGTGTAAGTGAACAACTCTCAGTCTGCTGGGAATTCTCTTGTGCCTACAAGCCAAAATGTACGTGCCTTGAGTGCGCCCCGAGCGTGCCTCTTTCTCCCTGCCGATCTCAATCCCTCCTCGTGGCGGGTGACAGGACGCGTACTAGCAATTATGGTTTTAAAGCCGCCGTGCGTTAACGACCCCCGACGCCCACACGCACGCGTATAATAGCCTTTGATTTCTGCCATGCTCAAGAGCCGAGCGCCCCCTGGAGCATGCGCTTACCCTGAGTACTGAGCACTTATACTTGTAACTTGGACGCTCTTAGAGTCTTAGTACTCCCGATCAACCCAAGAGCCTACTTGCCATTTATGAGCGCGATGGACGTTGCGTTTCTGGGCGCCACCCAAAAGTACATGAAAGTGAGTTTTGAGCTTGTGTCGTATAGGGATCCTGGGCGGGCAGATGAATTTAAGCTTGGGTATTGTAGGAGCCCACGGGAGCGAGGCTGTCGTATCAGCCAACCTTGTACTTAGCACGAGGAACCTGTGAGTCTCATCTACGCGCACGCCATTGGGATCTCGGAGTTTTTACTTATGTCGCCAAGTTTAACCCAAGCCTGCGACCTCGGTGATCAAGATAGCGCCATCAAGGGTTGGACAATGATGTGTATATCGTGCCAATCATGCACGCTCTACATGCTGACTCGTATGAGCAATGGGTCGGCATGAGGATGAAGACGTTGGGGGGTGCAATCTTACAAGGGCTGGATGAATGGTAATATTGCGCCGCTGTGTCATCAAGGCTCACACTTTTATGTATGTAGAAGCTTGTAAATGGGCCCTTCGGAATAAGTTCTGGGCCAATGTGAAAGGTAGTTAAGGCGAGTAAGCACACTTGTGGTACATAAACACTTGATGTTTGGGGGGGCTGCCGCACTACAATACACTCATCACATAGAAGTGCTGCAAGCACAGGCCTGCCTCATTGATATCGGCGAGCCCAGGTACGAAGCGAGGGAAGTTAGAGGGTAATCCATGCCCATTCATTTCTTGCGGTACAGTTCAACAGGGCAGGCCGAGGTCGAAAAATGCAGATGAATGAATCATAACAGGGAGACAGCGGTTAATGAAGGCCTTCGTTTTAGAATCATTGAAAAGGTCCGTCGTTTCGTCATTTTCTATCATCCTGCGCTCGGGGCCTGGGACCTAAATCCCTAAGTCCGAATCTGCTCCTGGACGAGAAGGCTCGATGGAGTCTGCGTTGGGTGGTATACTATTACTTTGACTCCTGGAACGCGGATGGTCCGGCGAGGACGGAGATGCAGATCGGGGCTGTTGTGGTGGTGGATCAGGAGATGCGCGAGATGATGTCGACGGGGGTGCAGCAGAGCCCGTGCGCGAGCGACTTTGACCCTCAGATGCGCCACGGCGGGGGGGAGCGACGCGCCGTGGACGACTTCGCCCTTCTTCGTCTTCGCTGCCAGACCCTTCCATTGCGTCGAGCAAGAGGCTAACTCGAGGCTGTAGGCCCTCGGTTTCTTCCAACACCTCTCGCTTTGTTATTCGCGGGAGAATGGTGTCGCATACTCGTTCCTCAGTGAGAAGGGCGTACACAAATTCGTCCATGTATGTCAGTGTATAGCCGGCTGAGAATAATGATAATAAATGGATATTAGAGGGTAGGTGCAAAGAATACGACTGACCCATCGAGCGCTCCCGTAATTTTCGGAAGTCGGTGAGGAGGGGCTCTAGCAGTTGAAAGACTTCCACAGCCCGAAAAGTCATGCGGATATACATGGCCGCTAATGCTCGTAGATATCTGGAGATTGCCGCGGAGATTTACACATGAGCTCTAACCGAGCTTGAGGGGCTTTCGCAGGGCACAAAGGCAGAGAAAAAAAGGCGCACTTGAATTCTTCTGCTTGCAGATATTCCACCAAGATCTCCTTCTCCGGCTGGATCTGAAGGAGCTTGAGTAGGAGACACATGAACTGAGTGGGCTTTTGGTTGCCATAGACGCCTCCAATCGAATTAAGCTCGATGGCCTTGTCAATTAGAGACTCGGCTGAAATAAAGAGTAGGCGTTTCAGCCTGGCGAACGCAGCCCCAAAATGCGCGGAGGTGAGGGCGCACCTGTAAGAGCGAAACAGTGCTCCTTCCAGAATGGTGACTCGTAGATACGAGAACGGATGACTTTTTCGATGAGAAACTTGGGCAATTTTCAGAGCCAGCAGAAGATACGCTACTGCCCTTCTCACCTGCGGATTTGTGCCATGGATGGAGAGTGCGCCACGGACGGTGGTGTTGGCCATCGCTTCGGCGTCGTGGACGATGAAAGACGAGAGACACTTGAGTATACAAGGCCAAACAGAGCCATGCAAGGTAAAGTTTAAGCCAAGTTTATTTTATTTTGGCTTTCGATCTCAAAAATCTTCAAGTTCTAGTTTATTACCACAGCGTGGTGCGAAATGCATAAATACCCCTCCGCGCGGTCGTTTCTTCGCCATCCCTCCTCCTCGCCGTCGCCATGAGAATCAACGAAGAGCGCATCGTTGTCCTCGGAGATGTTCGCGTCATCAAGACCCAGATGGATGCGCTTGCGAAGCAGTATCTTGTCGACGTGAGCTTGGAACCCGCCTGGTATATCACGCGTCTCCTGCTTACGCTCGGGCCCTGTGTTATTTTGGTCTACTAGTTTGTGCCGTCTACGTCTCGAGAACGCACCATCGTCGAACTGCAGGAGCTTGCCACCAGACGAACGTACCACGCAATGATTGTCCTCGGCCCCGGAGGGTCCATTGGCCAGCTCGACGCGGAGATATTTGGTCCTTTTATTCCGACACTCGAATTCGTCTCTGGTGTTGGTGCTGGCTTTGACCACGGTATGCTACATACTCCGTTTTTATCCGAAGCAACTCTGACTTTTTTGTAGTTGATATCGATTATCTCACCGCAAATAATGTCGTGTACGCCAATACACCATATGCCGTTGCAGAGTACGTACCCCTTTCCTTGCCGCGCTATGCTGCGACCAGCGGCCGTGCTCATTAATACTATTGCTCTGCGCCAGTCCTACTGCCACAACTACAGCCATGCTGATTCTCCAAACAGTCCGTGCTGCATCTCAAGCTGAAATGGCTGTCCGTCGAGGAGACTGGAGGAAAGGCCTTGAATTCACGCCAGATACACGTGGACTTGTCGTCGGGATCCTCGGGATGGGAAACATTGGGAAGGTGAGTTCATCCCTCGCATCTTGCTAGTGGGAAATTAATAATCATACGCGTTCTGTAGTTGTTGATGCATAAGCTCGAAGCATTTGGCTTCCGTATTGTTTACCATAACCGGCACCGCCTCCCTCGTTCCGGTAGGTGACGCAGATGACTTCAGAAAACCTAAAATTACTGACACGTCCTTTGTCATATAGAGGAGGGAAGGGCTAGATACGTCTCCTTCGAAGAACTCATCCAGGCATCTGATATTATCTGTCCTTGTACACCATTGACCCATTCAACTTTTCACTTAATATCTGACCGAGAATTCGCCATGATGAAGGACGGCGTCTTCATTATTAACACGAGCCGCGGACCAGGTACGATAGTCCACCCCCAATTCACGAATGTTTACCCTTATTGCTATCTTTTTCAGTGATTAACGAGAAAGCCTTATGCCGTGCTCTCCAATCTGGCAAGGTCCTCCGAGCAGGTCTTGATGTGTTTGAACGTGAACCAGCAATCGAGCCATATCTTTTGGCAAGCGACCGGGTTTCCCTCCTGCCTGTGCATTGTCTTTCTACAACCTAGTGCGTCTTCGTCGAAGCTTACCCATTTCATCTTCAATAGCACTGGGGTTGCACAACAAAGCAATGTGTCATCGACACAGAAAACGAGGCGTTCGATAATCTCATGCAGTGGATCGAGACTGGCACGTCGAATACGCCAGTCAGTATTCGGTCTTAACCCTCCCCGCTGCGATTTTTTGTATCCTGGTGTTGTTTTTCCTACTCATGCTTGAGCTGTCCTCTGCATTGTTTCCAGACCCCGGGTTATTCATCTCCTAGATAAAGCCTTGTATAATCTACTAGACGTATTTCCATTTTTTTCCACACGTGGGCCACATTGGTGTAAATAATTTATTACCCACACGCATCCAACGATGGGGAGAGTAGCTGAAAGAGGACCAAAAGAATCACAGCCGATAGAGCTCCGCAATCGATCCCAAGGTTAAAGCTAATCCACTAAATCGTTTTGCACCTCCACAAGTATATGTCGCTTCGAATGTGCTGCGAACACGCCTGTGTTTCGGACTCCCCTTCTTTAGCTGATTGCCTGGGCTGCGGCTTCCGCATGTTAGACATGCTCAGGATTTAGCTTCGGTCGAAAGTACGATGTAGGGGGATAGAGGGGATCCACCATGGCTAGCATGTGGGTGGTTCGTGAGAGCACGGACGAACTTAGTAATAGCAAGGGTACCGCTTATTGCGCTCGCGTGTTTCTCGTCATATAACGCCTGAATTCTTATTCAACGTTGAAACCATCTCCGCTGCTGGACCACGAGCTGCCATAAGTAAGTTCGTGAGCGCATGGTGAACCACAATATTATTAACTTGTTTGAGCTCCGGCGTCGTAGTGGCTTTGCAACAAGAGAAAGCGCATCTATCAGCAAAATACCCCAGGGTCGATAGCTCTCAGGCGCGGCTAATGGTAGGCCCACCCACAAGGAATCTTGCGCGCGAGATAGCGTGGATTTGAGCGGTGCGTTTGCAGTTTCAATGCCTCTCATACCAGACGGCCGACAGGGACGACCGCCGGTATTGATATAGATATATAGACTTTTATCCGTCACCACCGCTGTCAAAGATGATGCGCAGAGGTATGAGACGCGGGGCTAATAGAGTTAACGTTAGCGTTACCATCGCCATGTACGCCTTACTACATCCCAAGCCGTCATGTTGGGTATACACCAAGGTTTTGAGTATTGGCATAGGCTTCCATATAGGTACCAGAAGTTTCGGTCCCAGGTAGCACCTTCCTGGACTAGGGCTTCCACGCTACGGTACAGACTACTTTCGCGTTTAAGTCACCAGTGTGTATCTGAAGTCGGGCCTATGTGAGCGAAGCCCTAGGCCTGACGCGGACGGTCAGGAATCAGGATGGATTGAGATGAGGTGCGGATAAAAAGCACGCTGACGAGCGCTTAGTAGGCTCTCCAGCGATCGACCCGGCTATCGGAGTGTTCCATGCATCACGTATTCGCCGGTGAGGTATGCCCGCCCTGGTCTTAGATACGTCGTAGAGTCTATCACAGAAAGATTCGAACGGCATGCTTACGGCGTTGCTGGACCATTTCTCACGGGTTTTGTACACATTTCCATTGTCCGTCGCGTTTCGTATACTTATCCGGACGGCGATGCTATGCCGCTCGGCCATAGATTATTATGGCCGAGTCGAGAAGCATCTAGCCAACCCAGCCAGGTCTTCCAGGATACTTTTCCAGGATACAAGAATCGTGCTCAAAAATCCAGGTGGCCTGTGCGGCGCGATATCGATGCTAGCAAGACGAATTGGTGAGCTGCACAATGAATCCGAGAAGCTCAGAGACGTCCGTGTAGATACTTGTTTGGCGTCTTGGTCAGCTCCCTGGGTGCACGCTGCTGCAGCGATGCTGCATCCACGAGCCGACACCTACCCTTGGTGACTTCGAGGCAACCACCACCATCTGCGCCGACGGCTACAGGACGACCAATCTTCGCGCATCATCTGTCTTGGTCCACCGAGTCTACGGCTTTTAGAAGATCATCGTTCCCACGAGTGGTTCATTATGTAAGCCATAGAAATGCACCTCTTCGCTTTTGCTTCTTGCCAAACTCCGCTAGTATACGGGGACAGCAAAGCGCCGAGTGTTGTCGTTCGAGGCAGTCTTCAACATCGATTTGGGCCGCAATCGCCGTCCGATCCGATCCAGGCGACTGCTATTAGTCTCATTCGACCAAGTCCCTTGTGACCAGATGCTGCTGCCCTCTCAGCCAATAAAAATAAGTCTTCTGGGCGGCATTTGGGAGTTCATAGGGGGGAGCTTTGTTGTCATATATTAGGTCATGTGGCTACATGGCGCCCCTCACCGATCGTCTGCTATCTCGAAGTGCTCAACCAGTCCGCAGTGGTGACTTCTACCGGTCCTGTCACCACCTGGAGTACATAAAAATTCCCAGCTGAGACGCCTCGGGGCCTCGCGTATTCGTCGTGAGTCAACTGGAGCACATATTTTTGGTGAGTCCTTACGTTGGTTGGTTCATCTGGACAAACCTTTGCCACCGGTGGTAACTTACGACCGGTAACGAAGGACGTTGTGGAACTCTGAAGGATGGCACGAGCCATCAGACCGCAGGGCCCGCTGAACCGGCCGGACAGCAGTGGGGTGGGCCCGTAAAAATACACTTATTCACGAGCAATCCCTTTTTGTTGCCTTTGATGGCTCTCACAGCCGCGGTGTACCGTTGAATGCGGACTCAGTCGGGCAAAGACTCCGCCACCCCCGGCCCATAGCCCCTTGATGCGTACGCCTGGTATAAAAGCCTACGACATGCAATGTTGGATTCACCATCGCATCTCTTCATGAGGTCACACGTTAAAGCAAACCTTGAACGTGGTGCAGCTTGTTTGATGTGCCGCAAGCGAAAGCAGGTAGGCTCTTTTGCTCTATTTCATGTTTACAACTTTCGCTCATCAATGCCTCCCTTCAGCGGTGCGATGGAGTAAAACCTATCTGCGGTGGTTGCACTCGATCCAAGGGGCGCGTAGACTGTGTGTACAGGGCTACGCGACGACAGCGCCTGGAGCAACAAATTCGCGATCTTGAGTCTCGCATAGCTGCCGCGGAGGCGGCCAGTTCGTCTGAACACAACACGACCACGAGTGCGAGCGTGGCAGGGAGCCTCGATGGATCTACGCCGGGCTCCGCACACGACTACAAAACTAGTGGCGCCATTGTACTCCCGATGTTTGCCGGTCGTTCCGGCCTTCATGCCCTCCCATCGCTTCGCCTTCCACAACAGTTAAGCGACCCAGATATGGTTAAGCCCCCGGGAGGACCTGTTCCACAAGACGTCAGGACATACTTGTGAGTTCCATCGATTGGCGTCTTATCAGCGAACCCGAGGCTCATTACTATAAACAGGATCAGCCTTTTCCTCCAATTCAGATGGAGACATCCATTTGAATTTAACATATCGAGGTTGCTATTTGCTTTAGAGCTGCCTCCAACTCACCCTAATGCTCCACATCCGGCCCTCGTGAACGCCGTACTGCTCAATGGCTGTTTCTTCGCCGAGAGCACCTTTCACAAATACGAACCATCGTTGATGATCTGCCTCAGGAGGAGTATACAACATTCTCTGGCGACCGCCGATAGGCTCTTCGACTGCATGAGGGCCTTGGCATTATTTAGCTGCTATCTGAACAATAAATGCAGGCAAGTTTTCTTTTGAGAGTGTGCACCGATATCAATTTAATTGAAAATTCCAACCCAGAATGGTCGAAAGCCACTACTACCTCGCCGGTGCGTCACACAGGGGTATTCCCTTATATTCGCTTGCACTGACCGCGTATATCTTAGGGGCCATGAATCTAGCCATCGCTTGTGGCCTAAACACAATCAACTCGCTTGATTTGAGCGCACAGACCTCATCGCTATTGAAACCTGCTGCGGACCTCGTAGAGCTGGGCGATAGGATCAATTTCTTCTGGATGCTGTACATCACCGACCGTACTGGGCCATTACTCGGCGCGGGGATTGCGTGTGGCCCTGCGGATGATGTCCGTCTCCTTTCCATACACTATCTCTTTCTACCCTGAAGCTCACGCGTATACCCTCTAGGATATAAGCACAGTGTGGCCCTGCCCATCAGACCATTACGAAGACGTGAGTGGTCATCACGCTAGCCCATATACTATTCGCTCATGGAAGGACTGCCACTATATATAGGGATGCGTATGCTTTCAGCATTCTGGCACGATCAAAACTCTGTATGATCCCAACTCGACCTGGCTTCGGGGCTTCGATACACCCATCTCTTTACGGGCCAAAGGGTGTGCGTTGCTTCACAAGGCATCAGCACTAGTGGCCAGGTTTGAGAGCTGTACGTGATTTCCCAAAGAATCGCCCCGTGATGTCTAATACAAGACTACTCATTTAGGTGCTACATGGGACGGGCAGCTCGAGGGTGAAATCCAGGTGGCAAGCCAGGCGATCTCCAACTTCTCGGACTACATGTCAATATTCCGATACGCGCCGAGCGAAACGGCTGATCCAGAAGGCGTAAGGGGTATCCTAGCTACCGCGTCGACAGCCGCGCACGCTGCTGTAGTCCGAATTTACGAAATCACCTCTCAGCCCGATTCGGGTGGCTTTGCCCGGAGACACATCGCTTGCCAGAACGCAATATCGGCGGTCCAGGATCTCGCACGGCTGGACGATTCATACATACCATTAGCCGCTGGCGTAAGTCATCTCCATGACCATTATCCCCGCCGGCCTCTTGCTGAGCGTCAACCTGTGCTCCGTAGATTACACTTTCGCCTATCCGGTCTTTTATCACCGAGGCACTCCAGGGCGGTGTGCAGAGTGCGCTGTTCGTTGATACAGATTTCGTAACGCTTCTATGCACCATCGAATGGCGGATCAAGAACTTTTCCCCTGCAGCAAATGACGCGTGGTAGGATGCGACCCTTACCTGACGGTCGCTGTAACACCAGGGCGCCCTTCGGATAGTTTCCGATAGGTCCATGCATGCACGGCGCGCTTGATAGCTCTATACCATCGCCTCGTAGAGGACCGGTGATTTACTTGTTTGTAACAGGCCATACGCCTGAAGCGTCTTGGCGATTCTATTACGTAATGAGAACCGAATGAAGGATTAGAATAAGGTCTTTGCGCGAGCGGCTGGTTCCGGCCGGATACTCCCTCATTCGTACCACCAACAGCCGCTGGTTCCCGATACAGCGCTGTTTCATCTTTTTCTTTGTTCTCGCTTCCTTAAAGTCACTCGAGACGTGCTTTTCCTTTCCTCGCCACTCCTGCCATTTTGATTTTGACTCGCCTCCGTGACAATCACAATCATCGCACATGGTACGACGCATCGAGCACGACCCTAGCCTCGAACAATGCCCCGACTATGCATCCCCCGCGTACGAACAAACGCGTCAAATTTTCACCGCGGCCGGGAACCTCACAGAAGAGCAGGTCGTGCAGACCCTCACCGCATCCTGGACAGCCGACAACGACAACCGGAAGGCCCAGTGGACCATCCAGCAAGACCAGGAGCGGCTCGAGAGGGAGCAGGCCGAGCAGCAGGTGAGAGAGGCCGAAAGGCTAGCCCGGCTCGAAGCCGAGCAGGCAGATGAAGCCGACCGTCTCGAGACCGAGCGCAAAAGGCCGAAGATGAAAGAACCCGACCTTGCACGCCCGATCCCCGACGAGAACCCCCTGTGCCCTTCCCCATGGGCCTTGAAGAGAATCAAAGAATACGGGTACGTCCCCATCTGGTACACGTGCGACGAGGGTTGCATCGACGCAGCCGCAGACTTGCGCTCGCCGGATGACGACGCCCTGGGCTTCGTCAAAGCAGACAACTTGATCGCGCTGCGACCAGTCAACTCCGTCAGAGCATCGCGGAACGCGATCCCGGACGAACAGCTCACCTGGCGTCAATTCGAGCTGGGCCATTATCGTTTCATCGACCTCATCAAGCAGCACAAATGGCCGCCGAGCAACATTCAGATGCTGGCGAATTTCTTCTCGCAAATCCAATACAGCACGCACCGTTCTCTTCCAAACGGGGAACGCGCCCTGCTAATTTACCAGGCCACCACGCGTCGCGAATGGCACGAGGCGTTAGACAGGGATGAAGGTTTCAATCTGGACGGGATAAACGAAACGCGACTCGCGGCCATATTCGCGAGTTTACGGCAGGAGGAGCACGCGAAGGTGATATCAGAGGTCAGTACCCGTTGTCCTTTACAAGACAGGGCACCCATAACTAACCATATTTCCCCCTGCAATCTCAACCCTCCCAAAACTACAATCATATTGCAACACAACACGACGCAACCCAACGCAACTCAACACAACTCAACGCAACTCGACCAGACATTCCGCTTCTCCACCACATCTAGGGCTGGACAAGATTTAGTATTCATATACCAGGATTGCTTGTATTCATGAATATCTGGTGTATTCTTAATCTTGGACATATTCATTTGCACAGAATATTCATGAATAAGTATTCATGAATAGCCATATTCACGAATAAAATTGCTCCTAGGACACTAAGTATTCATGAATACTTGATTCATGAATATGAATAATGTCCAGAGCTTCCCTATCTGCTGTGTTGGGCAGTGGATTAGGAGAGATGAAGCAGGGGGGAAATGAGGGAGGGGGGGGAAATGAGGGAGG
>KL198112.1:0-29450 GCA_000697705.1 Botryobasidium botryosum FD-172 SS1
ATTGACCAGTTTACGTCGTCTCGATATCGAGGGGATCGAGGAGAGTCGAGCGACTAGAGAGCCGTGCACAGTGGTTGGAAATCACGTAGTTGGGTGATAGAAGAGTCGAGGTACGAGGTAAGGCCGTTCAGGCGGGGCTCATAACCTGACAAAGAGTGGAAATGTCGTATACGAGTGAATGGACTGATATTGAAAGAGATCGTATCTACATGTATTTATACTGAGTGCGAGCGCTACTAAATGGAGAAAGAAGTATATATGGAGATGCGGAAAAATAGAGGAAGAAATGAAATGAAATGAAAAAGGAGAGCGCGATCCATGAGGATCGCGCGATGCGCAAATGAGATGCGCGCGTTCGGGGACGGAGTAAAGTGATCCCCGAGCCCGAGTCGTTTATCCGACAAGAGCAACATCTTCAACGACGTTGTGCTCGGCGCCGCCTCCACCGCCAAGGCAGCTTCGAACGCTCCACTTGCTTTATTCTCTCCGATGTCCCTTCCATCTGCTGCACGCCCTGGTCCCACTGCAGTCCGATTCGTCCCTACTAGGACTTCTAGGACACCCTTCCCTACCAACGCTGCAGCAGCATCCGTTCCTACTCAAGCTCCTACCGTACCAGCCCTCACTGAATCTGCTATGATATTCGTGCCCGAACCAGTAAGTTCAATAAGGGGCAATCCTCCCTTGCTCTTGATCGAGCTGACCTTTCCTCTGTCCAAATACTGCTAGGAGCCACCTCGAGAAATTGTAAGCGACTTTTCGGAAGCAACATCCCCACTCACCTTTGAATGACGCGTCTCTCTATCTCACCGTAGTGCGCTCATATGATCGATAAACTAGTTGATGCAATTCACCTGGTCATCGACGTCCCTGTAATGGTCTTCCTTCTTGTTACGGCACTCGCTTTTTTCATCAACTCTCCGACACTTCATTTCAACGAGAAGCGTCCGTTGACTTTGGCAAAAATGCCTGTCAACGCCAATACTGTCCTCGACCTGCCGGACTCGTTTTTTACGCCCTCCGAAGCCATTTGGCGTATGGCACTGGTACGCTGCGCTTCTCAAGTAGACACCGTTGAAAGCGCTATGCTAATCTTAGAAAAATCAGGTCACCGATTGTGACACGGGCGCTGTAATCACTCGCCAAGCACTTCTGGATTCCAAGGACGCAAGCAACCATCGTCTCGTGCTCTTCCGTCTCGAAGTCGTAGGCATCGAGAAAACAGATACAGACACGGAACCTGCAACAATCACAATATTCGAACCTTCGGAATTCCTCGGCACCGGGAATGGGCAGGAAAGCAAAGAGCAACCTTTCCCCACGCAACTTCCCACCATCATAGTTGCGAATGTGGACGCAGATGTCGTCGCTGGCCTTTCCGATGACTCCGAGCATGTTGTCATGCCACTTCCCACGGTCGTCGTCACTGACTCTGCCGCTGCTGTTCCCGCCTCGCATATCGCTGAGGCAAGCGTCACTCCATCTCCCACCACTTTCCCTACTGCCGAGCCGGCCACCCACGCCGCCGCCGGTATCGCCACCAATCATATTGACGTCCCTGTAAACCAAGCCGTCACGCCCCGCACGGTCGCCGTTACACCTACCGCTGGCCCCCCTCCCCTCTCCGCACCCCAAACGCTCGCCACAAAAGTGAGCATGGCCTGGTACAAGAGAGAAAACGCATCGTCCAGCGCCATCCTTGGTCAGTGCAGGGTCGACGCGGGGAGGTACCCTGTGCTGGACGAGATGGAGTGGACGCAGCTGATTCGGCTCAAAGACGAGGGCCTCAAGGCTGCGGGAGTGAACGATCTGCGCATCCGTAGACATATGCTGCGCGTGCTCTGGAGCGTCCGACGCTCGCTCTTTCAGCGGCACCCCGTGGGCTGTGAGCTGCCTCCTCCGCCAGAGACCCCGCCGTTTGTGGAACTCCTCGAGGATGCGCACGCATGGATGCAGGCCAGTGGCATCTCGGGTGGCCCGCGGGCATTGTTCCCGGCCGACATCAAATGGGATGAGCTTCGGAAGGTGACGAAGGAGGGGTTGGAAGGCATGGGGATGAAGCCTGGCGCGATCAATCGGCTCCTGAAGTGCATCGCTGATGTTGAGGAGGAGATCGAGCGCCGGAAGGGGACTGTGCTGTATACGTCACCAGTCGCTTCAACCAGCTTGTCTGCCAACGCAGCTTGAAGGTCATGCATGACGGCTTGATTCGGGGGCGTCGATGATTCATGCGCGCTCGTGGCGGGGCGTGGGGTGCACGATTGACACTGATGGACGATTGTGTCCACAAAGACCGCTTATTTCTCGACTGTATCGCTAGATCACTAAATTGCTGCTTGTCTCATTATCGCTCACTTGGTAGATGGCTGCATCTTGTTCCTTCCATCCTATCGTCTCTTTTTTCCCCATCCTCCTTTTCCCTTCCTGTCTTATTTCTTTCTCCTCTTCTGTGCTCATTTTTTGCCCTTTCTCTTACTCTGACTCCGTTCCGCGGTGCGCCGACATCACCTTGCGTGCCTTGCAAATCAGTAGGGCGATTTCAAGCCTTGTGTGTGTTATCCATGTTTCAATTTCGCGCTCGCCTTGCTTGACCTTCTAGGTAGATACTGCTTCAGTACCGAACATCCGTTGACTCCTTTATTTCTGTGCCTACTCTTCAATATTGCCCCCACCGGTCGAAATCGTGCAATTGCCAGTTGGGTGCTGATGGTGCTAAATATTCCTGAACACAAGACTTTAATCTCACAAGCATGCAAGTTCGCGCGGTTGGAAACCCTCATTTCATCGCAAATGATTTTGCCGTTCTCGCTGCCGGGTAATAGCACGCAGGGCGTGAAGATACACTCTCCTTGAAAGTCCGATGTCTATGCACACGTGTTCGGCATGCAAATATTGCCTGATCTCCATCGGCGGCACCCAGCAGGAGACGCGAGCCACGGACGGCGCTTTTAAATGTGCGAGGAGCAAACGTGCTGGGATAAGAGCGGGTACCATGAGCGGATCGAGCTGTAACACCGATTGCTATCCTAAAACAATGGGCGGTAAATAAAGAGGCACGTACGTGCATTGGAGATGCCCAAGGCCCGGCATTGCACTGTACCGAACTGTGCCGTACTTACCTTCACGTCATTGCTGCGTCCGCTCGCGAGCCCATGTCGAACAAAGATTCGGTAGTCTGAAAGCGCACGCCAGAACAAGTCAGGAGCACGTTTGGAATCCGCGACGAAGGTGAAGAAGGAGCGCGCGGCTTACACTCATAGGTCCCGGTAATATCGCGTCGTAGATCAGATGCAATGGACACCCGCTTGCCGAAATCATACGCGCTCAATAACCGAATTCGAAAGATGAATCGTTTGACGTGGAGTCCCGGTTTGTCGTCTCACTGAAATGATTTAAAAAGAAAGTGGATTAGGAGTATCGCTCCCAATTAGCGACGCACGCACCCTTGAGATAATTCCAGTGGGACAATGTGCTTTCTGTGGGGAGGTCGATGCTTCAAATGAGGTGCGTTTGATATATATCCCTGCGTCAAAGAGGTGCATCATTGCGTTCTGTCGGCAGCGTGTGAGGCGCAAATGGCTTTTACCGCCAACTTCGATGTAGTGTGCCTAAGACGCGAGAGATGCATAGAGAGACTGTGAATAAGGTAAACTTGGACGGCCGACCGGTGGTCGCGAGAGAAGGGTAATCGAACCAGTGCAACAACGATCCCAGTTTCCACATTGCATACGCTATCGCACAGAATCGCCGATAGATTTGTGTTTACGTGCCGCTAGGGCGTTTCGAATGGAGGCAACCACGCCATGATGGTCCCATTCGGTCAGTACCGTTTGGACAGGGGAAAGGTTATCGAAAAACACGATGAACCTGGCACTCAAACCGGGCGTGCATTGCTGCTGATCTGGCGCTGAGAATACGACAGCCACCCAATTGCACAGATACCCGCCCGTTGCCCACGCGTATGCTATAGCCCAGTAGACCGAGATGGTGTCCGATACGGCCTCCTTTGTGCACGCGGTGCCTTCGCCTGTGTCTTTGAGGATGGACAGATTTTTGGACAGATGGATGCACCAGTACGTTGCCGTCGCGCACACAATGCGCGCCGTCGTCGTTGACTGGAAAGCCGGCGCGGAGCCCGAGTCCCGGGCGCCCCGCACGGCGGACAACAGCTCGGCCCCCGAGAATGTACGAGCCACGGGGAGCCGCGCTCCGAGCCTGGCTCGGAGCTGGCTCTGAGCCACGGCAGGGTTCGGCGAGCTGTTTGGTGTTTGGTCCTGTGTAGGTTCAAACTCAGCCAACGCGTCCAACTCCCTGCCGTGTCGTCGACTCAACACCACGCCCGTGGGCAGGCCTCTCTACTCAACGGCACCCTCCGCGCACACATAGGATGATACGACGGCAGGAGGGGGCGAGGGCCAGCGGTAAGTGTCCCCCAAAGAAGGTATTTTATATTTACCATGTACTAAGGTACTAAATAATCATTTGCTCCAGTCACCCGTAGGAACCACCACCCATCTCCCCACCCCACGCACGCCATGATCACGCCGCTGCCCGCCGCCGCCGCCCCGTCATGTCCTCATAAACAGGTAATACAAAAAGAACGACGGAGGGTTCCAGGACGGCGGATAGAGGTCGCGACAACAGTAGAAGACTGCCCGCGAGGTACGTACCCCAACGCGTAGGGGTTTTTTCTTCTCTTTGTTTAGCTAACGCACTGCCTCTCTTTCTCCCAACGCCCCCAAGCCCCTCTCCAATGCGCCAGGAGGACCGTACCAGCACGCGCTCGTGTAGGAATGCAAGGTACAGACCCCCCGCTTTGGGCGGCGGATTTACTCTCACCCCGCCGCTCTCGCTTTCTTTCTCCTCCGGCCCTTTCCTCCCAGCGCCCGCCCCACCCCTCCCTGTCCAACACTTGACGACGTGCACCAACCCCGGATGGCACCGCAGAGAGCGCTGGCGCAAATGCGCGCGCGATCGGGCGGCGCGCGCGCGCGCGATGTGTTCGCGGAGGTGCGTGCGCGCTTGGCGCTAGCGCAATGTGGAGTACCGGCACACAGACAGCACACGCAAGGGGAAGGTGCGCTGGGCAGTGTACTTGATGTGCGTGCCCCCGAATGCTTGCCGCTTTTACTAATAATTATGTTCTGTCTGCAGGCTCGTCGCCACCGCCCCTTGCTTGCTACAACTGCCACTCTACATATGCCCCCCTCCGCTGACACGCCCCGACCCACTCCGATTTGCCTGGCACACACCTCACGCGCGCCGCAACGACGGGTGGCACGCTGCGCCACCCGCCGTTTGGGGAGATGGAGCAAGGCGCTTTCGCGCCTCACTCTATCTCCCCTCCAAACTTGCCTTCGGCGAGTTTGGGCTTTAGTAATACGATCATAAACTGTATATATCATTACTCAAAATATACGCCCCATGCCCAAAAACAAACACTGGTGCCAGTTCATAAAATGATAATACTGCTCCCACCGAAAACTTGCCCATGCAATATATGCACGGCAGTAAACTTTGGCGTTGAGTAGGTGTTATGTAGTTACATAAGCGGCGCTGCCAAATAGCAAACCTCGCGATCTTACCCGCCGAGGCTTGCCGAAAGCTTGGAGCAGACCCTGTAATTGTCACTTCCCGTGAGCTGTATTCCCTGCGGCCCCCCAGGTGTTGGGCTGCGCGGCCGCGTTTAGACACGGCGTATCCCGATGCAGAGGCGTTGCCAAGGGACGAGCGGGCGACATGACGATGCCAGCACAGCCACAGGCCTTGGCAGTCCGATGACATCATCGCGGGAGCTGGACGTCGTCCACCGTTCCCCTCTGTTCCCCTGGGCCCTTGGTCGCCTCGCGTCTCCTGCGCGTGCACGTGTCCCTCGGTCTCCTTCGTGTCCATCCTCTCGGTACCTTTACTATCGCGAGCCTAGAAGCTGTCGATTTTGACGCGGCGAGCTCTTACACCACAACACAATCAGCTGAGGAGATGGGATCTTGCAGGCTGATAGCCATATGCCTCAGCTTGAAGCCTATGAGAAAAAAATCATTGGAAAACGAAGTGGACGGGGTGCCGAGCCCTCCCGCTTGACAAGGTCCGTGAAACCAGATGCTGTCGCTGTGCCGGTCACAGAATGTCACGATTTCAGATGCAAGTGTAACGCTCCTCCTGCAAAAAGAAGTCTTGCATGATTTTTTTGGCAACCAACCAGTGGAAAGCTACCGGATGTCTGCACATAAAAGAGATGGGCTATTTCAACCTTTTTAAACAAACACCAAGGGCAAGGGGTATGAAACGCGTGAATGCAGCGTGCAGCAAGTAGCGGAAATGCCCACTACTGCTTGAAATCTCCAATGCGGAATTGGTCTCATTTGAGCATTTCTTGACGGTTTTTCTCGGGGGTTTCAGCTGTCGACACATACAAGGTTAACCTTCAAAATCGCCAGCAATTTTTTCCCAGATGTGCGGTCTGCTGCGAGATAAGAGAGGATTACTACAAATCGTTAGCATCTAGGTGCGGCACAGCATCTGGGTCCGCGATAGTACTTGCAGGCGATACCATCATATATATTCGTATTCAGATATACTTATATGCACGAGTCGTGTCTTGGGTCCAATTATGTGCGGCCCCTTCGCTCTGTCTTCGTGCGCGTAGTTTTTGCGGGGTGCTTCAAGGATTTCATGGTTGTCCCATTTTTTGTACATGAGATCACAAACTTGCGTATTCTTGCCGCTCTGCGTTGACTTGGCCATCCTCATTCCGTTACCACTAGTGCTGCCACAGGCCACTCCATCTCCTCCGTAGTTCTCCTGATTTGTGTCGTTTTAATATATGTGAGCCAGGAAGTTTATACCGTTCTACGTATTTTTGCTCGTGTTCTCGCGTGTCCTCGCTCAAGATCGTGTGCACGGGGTGTTTTGCAACCACATCTCTCATGCGATGGAATCCTTTTACAGGCTTGCTCGAGCACAGTTCAGATTACGTAATATTATTAACGGCGGTGGAGGCTCCGCTGAGCAAATCAAAGTAAGCGCACGTGCGGGCGTCACGCGTCTCTCCTCCTCTCACCTCCATCATTGAGCTCGAAAGATGCGGATCTCCACTCTGCTCGTCTGGCTTGCCCTCCTTTGCTACCAACCAACGCTGGTTCCTGATCCACCACTACGCTCGATCGCCCCCACGTCCGCCGATCTGGCAGACGCCTCGCGCGCTGCGTTTTTCAACACCCCGGGCCATATTCAAGAATGGGTCATGGTACGCCAACGCATATGCATTGTATTCCCGGCATTCCAATGAAAGTATCATTATCAGCTCGATATTCCGTCTGCTTTCAAGCACGCTGGACCTACTTCCCCCTCAATATTTCTCAACGACACCTTCACATCCAGAGTTCCCCCTCTCCCTCGCGACAGTGGCAAACATGTTACGCCCGACTCGTTGATTTTCAAAGAGTGTCCTGTATGTCAATGTTGTCTTCTCGCTGTCTTAAATGGCCGGCCGGAGCTATTATGCCGCGGAAGTGTACTAAAGGCGATCGTTGACCGTTTTGTGGCGGGTTTGAGACACGCACTTTCTTCTATTATTGATATGGTTGGGAAGACGGAGACGCAGTTGGATCCCACCATTGCCTTTCCTCTCCTTTCGAGTGCCGCAGAGAAGGCTTTCACACGCGGCGTCAGCTATATATGGGCAGCCACGATCGCGCTGGCCAAGGCCGTGTTCAACAACATTCCCGCGATACTTGCCTCCATTTTTCCGACTGTCCTCCAATTCGCATACCATTTCATACGTTCCCATCTCCGTCTCTCGATCTCGAGCTGGAAGCGACACCTCTCCTCCTTCCGCAGTTACTGGAATGCGGGGTTCCACATAAAAAGATCTCGACGGTCTTCATCGTCTTTCGACGTAATAGTAGAGGAGATCGAAAGGAGATCCAACGTTTGGGAGGACCTGGGCAAGATTGTTGAAGTGCTTCGTGATGGCGCCACCGTTCCCAGGTATATATGTTTCCTGGCGCGATTCTGTCATTCACCGCTTGACAGCCGATTTCCAGGACCCAAGATAGGTTCGGCGGCCTCGAACGCTCCAGTGATGTATACCACGTACGACTCGCCCAATACCCGCTCTCTCTCGCAGCGAAGAGGGTGTGTATGCTCGGGAAGTTCACTTCCGCTCTCTACAATCTCCACCTCAAGTGCCTCGCCCTTGTCCGCCCCCACCGCAACGTTGTGTCGCACTTTGAGTCGGCGTATGCTGAGCATGGGAATGAGCTTTGGATAGCTATGGAGTATATGGATGGGGGATCTCTGGTCGACGTGCTTAAGAAGAATATGGGCCGGATCACGGAGGAGCAGATTGCACGAATTAGTCTTGATGTACGTTGATTCTCCCCAGCTCTTTGACCGTTCCCTTTCTTAACTCATGAGTTGTTCATTTAAATCCTAGGTCTTACAGGGCCTTCGCCATCTTCATCAATGCGGGCTCGCGCACAATGGCCTCAAGGAGAGCAAGATCCTGTTCAATATGCGAGGGGAAGTAAAAATCGGTGCGTCCACACGTCTCAGCTTTGACTCCCCTTCTTGCACCACTCAGCGGCACGCATTCCTGTAACAGGGGGCCTGACCTACGTTTCCAAGCTCGCGTTTCCGACGCTTGGAGATTGCTCGCGCTCGTTCACCCCTGGAAAAGTCACGCAGCAAGAGGATGTTGCTGATGTGGGAATAGTCCTCGGACAGGTCGCTATTGTTGGCCTTGGCCAATCTGCTATGAGTTCGGAGCTCCGACACTTCCTCCAAGCATTTATGGAGGGTACCTATAGAGCTTGTGCGTCCCCTACCGAACAGCTACTCCAGGTACGTACATCTTAGAGTCTGCCTTGTTGGGGGCGCGCGCTCATTCGGATATCCAGCAACCCTTCCTCGACAAGGCATGCCGCCCGGACGAGCTCGTTTCGCTGATGTGTAGCGCTCCGCGTTCCTAGGCTTTTCTTTTTTCCCCCTTTTGTCTCTTTTCTCTCTCTCACTCTTCCACAGTCGTCGTGCGCACGTCGTTTTCTCCCCTCGGCTACGTTTCGTTTCATAATTATGCTCGCCGGCTTCCTCCACGTCTGCGTCAAGCCATTCCATTTTTGCTCTATCCATGTCCTCTCCAAACCTGTGCTTTTTTTTTTTACGAATACCGAAGCCGAGAGTTCTTTTCGTTCTATATATACGTATTTGCTCGTGTCCTCGAACGTCCTCGCTCAAGATCGTGAAATCTGTTGCGCAGTGAAACCTCCCGTGCGATGCAAACCTTTTGAAGGCTTGCTCGCGCGAGCTCTCGATGCAGCATACATCTTTTAGATTTTTCTTCTCTCCTTGCGTATCGTCCTTAAGGGTAGCTCGTCAGGTTCAAATAGAAAGATTCGTCCAATGGTATATCTATCGATCTATGTGGGCTTTGCGGCCAACAGCATGAATAACGTTTCACAACCACAGATATAATCACTGTCGTGCGCGCTGCCTCGTTCACGTTCGGGAGTTAATCCACCGGTCCGGTCCTGGCCCCCCCTCTCGCCGTATTTCCGCTCGTTCGATGATCGCCGGCCCATTCTCGCTGCAAGACCGCTCGGCTGCCTCTGTGTTTCTCTAGACACTCGAACGAGCCCTAATCCCTCGAGCACACCATAAAGGGGACAAAACGCGTAATTTCATGCAAATGTCCCCGAGCTCGTTCATATTGTCGGAGTGCAAAATTCAGTGTCCATGTTCTCCGTTGCGCGGGCGATAGATAGATACTTGTCAGCCAGCTCCCATCCATTCATACACGTGTGAAATCTCCAAATGAGCTCGAGTCTTTTGTAAAGCGGCGGGGCGATAACGGATAAGGGTTCGAACAAGCCGCCATCACCGTCGTATGGACACCGACGACGACCCCACCTAAACGCTCGCTGGTGTTATCCAATCCGATGGGACGCACACTCTGAGATGGATTCGCGAGAGAACGCAGACAAGGAAGAAACCCGATCTGCGATTGACATTGCATGTAAACCGCATCTCGGGTTTCTATCCCCCGTTGTTATCTCGCGACCACCATGGATAGAGCGGAAGGAGGCACGCTACGTGAGAGATGGTGGTTAAAATGGGCATGAACGGATCGTGCAGCAAAATATGAGCGGCGCACAAAGTGTCCGGGGGAGTGGCTTCTGCCGCCTAGACATCCCCATTCCACGCCTGGCGAGCGCACTGTCAGGATCGCGGAGTGGAGCGTCCTTGGCAAGCCCTTGTTTAGCTCAAGCGTTGCATTTTTGGTTCGGTTGTGATATAGGGCGATGGAGATGGTCATGGGAAAGGTGTAGGAACCAGCACGGGCGCTGTGATGTTGGAGGCAGACGGGAGGATTCCGGGCACATAGGCCAAGGCTTTGATGGAGAAATCTTCAAAGAGCAAGATGTGCGGTGAGTGGGCGGGCGCTGATGCGGATGCGGATGATGGCGACGAGAGAGGCAAGAAGACACAGAAGACGCAGTGAACCTTAAATGCCGATTTCCAAAAAAAAACACCTAGTAAGTTCATTCGCTCATGCCACCCGCCTACGGAAAGTGCATGGTAAATCGAAGGGGCAGAATTGAGGAGATTTGTACAGTACGTACACCACCTTCGCGTTGGTCAAGAAGGCCCTCTAAAATTCATCCAGTCTCCCAAAACCAGCAAAATCACCGTCGCAGTTTCAGTGCACTTCAGCTCCATATTTATAGCATCCTTCGCATTCGCTGACTGATCCGTTTGCAAGCCATGACATACCTGGGAAAGCACAGGGAGAACGCGATCCGCAATGCATGGATCGACAGCCGCAGGGACGGGGAGGGGATCGGGGGTATCCAAGACTATGGGGCCGGGACCGGGAGCGGTGATGGGAGCGGCAGGTCTAGAAGTAGGGCGGAGAGCTGAGCTTGAAGCCTTGCCCACGGAATTTGAGGCAGTGTTATTTATGGAGCCTAAAGCAGGTTGTCGTCTGGGTAGTGCCTACCCGCCGTATGGGAGCTAATCGTGAGCTGTCGCAATTAAAGCCAATTCAGCGTACGTACCCCTCTCCATACGCCTTGAAAGAGAAAGTATACCAGCCAAAGAGTCATCAGAGCAAATCTAATCAACCAGGCTAGGTATGCGGACTTGGATGTTAATGTCGGATGTCTGGCGGTGATGACACCGTAGAGCAGTAAGAAGAGGATCCAAATAAATCTGGGAGAAGAGGATTAATGTGATGAGTATTTATGGAAATAGTGGAATAAAGAGGGCGAAAGCACCTTGGGAGGTGTATATATGTGTACGTGCGGCTCGAAAACGATCCAGCTGCGAGTGCTTGACAAATCGACGGATAAAGGGCAGCTTAGGGAAGATGAACGTTTAAATTTGTGGGCGACGTGGCCTGGCAGGATCCAGGGAAGTATCGTGTAGTGCTACTCACGCGCATTGTGGGAAAGAGAAGTGGTCACCTCTGCTAGGCTGACACTGGGAGCGGGTGCCGCATCGATGGGCAGGCTAGATTTTGAGCGCCGAACGTTGAGCTTGTCGCGTCGCGGAGTCGTGGGTGGGTAAAGCGTGATGTTCGAGAACATTAGAAACATAGGCGAGCAAGTGCTGCATCCGCATTCGAGATGGTACATGGCGAACGAGAGCAGAGACGAGGTGGGAATAAAGCCGAGGGGTGGAGCTTATATAGGCTTTGTGCGCGAGCTGTATGCTGCTATCTAATCCTTCCTCACGCGTAGATATTCAAACCTTCAAGGACATGTAGACTGCGGCGCAGATCAAGAATCAAGTTCAAGGATCGCACCGTCCACGATGTCGACAGTGCTGAAACCACTTGGCACCCTCCTCTGTCTGCCCTCCGTATTTTCTAGAATGCGCGCGCATATGCTTCGGCCTTATTGAGGACGTGAAACAAGGTAAAACGTCAACGAAGCCCGGTTGGCTTATTTCGCGTGAAATCTCTGCTCCAGGCTCCGTGGTCTTCCGTGGTTCGCCCCATTCCCCCGCGACTAACTTGATTGTCCGTGCAGGAAGCTCCATGCCGCGCACATAAGGCCGCAGAGGTTCCAGAGCTGAGCGCTGACTCTCGAACTTGAACGTCAAACCTCGAACGTTACTTGATGATTGACGATGGCCGGTTTGATTAGGCAGATGTTGGACAGCGTCGCAAGTTGAGTGTTAAACGTGAGGGCAGATCCAAACATATCGCAGCACGCTGTTTGAATTTGTGCGCTGCTGCGTCATCAAATTCAAGTCGTGGACCGGCGATAGTTTGTATTTCCTCTACCATTCACAGCACTAGTACTTCGAAGAGCAGCAGAGTCTGGAAAGTATTGGGGCCCGAGGTTTTCTGTGCGTTGGAGCTTGCAATCAACACCGATCATGAACTATGCATAAACTTTCGGATGTCTCACCGTTCAAACCTGCTCAAACGTTCACGTTTGGCAGCGGCGCCGGCCTTCTCTAAAATATGTGCGGATCCCTCGGCAGGGTAAAAACAGTTTCCCGATGGTATTTGAATTTCCTGGGCCTTCTGGAAGACCAACACCAGGGTAGATCTATTTCTCGAGAAACTTCGTCTGTTCTAGGTTCTGTCTTCCGCTCTGTTTCTGCGCGCCCAGTTTGCCCGTCCGTAGCGAAGCCCCAGATGGCACGCGTGAATGTGAAGAAAATTCCAGAGATAATTTCCAAGCTTGACTGGATGCAACTGCGGGAGGCGTTGATGGCAACCAAGCTTGGCAGCGTTGACGCCGGATCCAAATGCCAGTCTTTTCATGGAGCTGCTGCGTCTCTTGCGATGTGCGCGGGCCTTCTCTTCGAATTCGCTGATCATATGCAAATTACAGCTAGCCGTCTTCCTTTACAGTACTTTAAATTTCGTTCAGAGGATTAGCCTCGGGCGCAAGCGCCATGGCCAATAAAATTTTACCCGGACATGCTCAATACACGTAGTATCGAAAGGGGATCAGACGCGCTCGGGGAACCGCGCCCGTGCAAGAGTTTCTTGCAGTAAGTATTCGTCTATCCATCCCGTCGTTGAACATGTCCTCTGCGACGGCCGTGCTGAGTTTTCGGTATGGTCCTAACCCTCTACTACATATACTACGGGAGCTCTGCCGCTCTAGGACGTCAGTCTCTCTCCGAGGTCAACGACTCGTGTGCATTGACGATAGCATCTGATAGGATAAGTGGAACAGACGCGACATCATCGCCAACTTCGTACCTTTAACTATTAGCGACGATCGGTGGCGGTGGTAGTAGCGTACCTGCTGGTCATTCAGAAAGATGCTCTGCGCGGCCATGGACCCGCGAGGTCAATATGCCAGCTTGAACCAACGCACTTTCTCCAATCACCATCAGAGGTGGAGAAATGGGCTCCGCAGAAAAGTGCTCTCAATTCTACCCCGACAACACCGACAAGCAGATGAGCCAATGTAGGACTTCGACCTGGTGGGACATAGCTGATTGACATACCGGCGCTGCGTACTATGTTCGATGCCCGCATGCTGTTCTTGGGCGTCGAGGGTGACGAAATAGAAGGCCAAAAGCACGAGGTGCGTAGTTGCGAGATAGTACAGCCAGAGATAGAAACCGAATCTACGATCCACATGCAGTGTAGATCGGTAACTTGGGTTTCTATCTCCTGGCATTCTCTTGTGATTGCAGCGGGAAATAAGAGCGGCTGCGCAAAAACGACACTTAGAACAGGAGAAATCGCGCAGGAGGATAAAAGCAGCGCACCCGTGAAGCGCAATCTCGGCCGCCGCAATGAGCCGAGGGCTGTCGAGACTTGCGTTGGGCCTCGTATCCAGTGTGTCCGATAAAGCAAACTTCGCCCGGTGTAAAGCTAAGCTTGAGACCATCATATATCTGGGGAAGATACTTACCAGAACCGCGATCAAGACGGGGCTGATACAGAAAGACCAAGCGTTGCGAATGCCGTAGCAGATAATCCCCAAACGTGCACGATCTCCCATTTTATGAGCACATAAATTTTAACGGCCATGAGAAGTCGGGGTTGGTCAAGGAGAGCGTCAACCATTGTTAATTGCGTTGGGACAGCACGTCGAGGAAGGATGAGTTTGGCGGCTCGATGGTACGAGGACTGCAGACGTGGTTGTCTCTGTCTAGGTGCTCGAACTGCCAGCTGCGACTGGAAAAGATATATACAAGCCAAGAGCGAGATCAACATCGTTTGGTGTAATAGAAGAGGAAACGAATCTTACAGCGGTGAGATTATTCCTTGTAGCTCCTCTGTATGGCGTTCGGAGAGGCGGGAGGTAGATATGGCCTGGGTGCGCAGACTAAATGTGAGCGCAATTAAGGCCAATTAGAGAAAAACAGAAAAACCGCTGACTGCGGCAGATTTTGAGCTGCTTTCTTGTGGATGTTGGGCTCGTCTTATTATGGCCATTGCTCGGTCGACTACGAAGCGTACATCCCAAAGTCAATGAGGTCTAAGTGCCAGTGTATGGGCGAAGCTAGGGTTTACTTACTACGGCTAAAGTCAACGTGGAGCCAATGAAGCAAGAAGCGCCTGGTCCCGATTGTCTCAATTAGGAGCGTTGGGGGTGATATTAGCACCTTGGAGAGCCGTGGAAAAGAGGATAGGCAATCTCCAGAATACATACCAAGCGTACTGGACTGCACAGGCCATGCAGTCACTTGCCGAAAATCCGCCCACACTAGGGAGGGACCCAAAAGAGCTTAGCACCTCCATTTCTACCCGAACAGAGGGATGCCCCCCGCAGGCCAGCATTGTCCGTTTTGCATCGTCCAAATCCATCGCATTGTTGCTAGGTGTGGGGATTAACGATACCTCTGCGTTTCATTTCGCCCCGGCCATGTGGCCACAATACCTAGGGAGCGGCCTTTTGCCGCGTGTTCGCGCGCGTCCATTGAGTCAATTGCAGTCGGTAGAGCAGTTCCGACTACAGATTTGGCTGGGATGCAGAGCGTCAAGTGTTGAACGTTGAGCGCTGAGATGGTGGGAAGACAAAGAAGCTTAGGGTCTGGCCACGTGCTGTCGAATTTGCTTCCGTGGTTTTGCGCCCGCGGCGCGTCCTCGACTCAGACTGCACTGACCACCAGCAAGTACTACTCTCGCGTACAAAGCTGCAGGCGCACTTGTACTCGATCAGCGTCGGTGTCTTGCTGAAAAAGATATCTTATAATCACGCCTATCGGACACCTTGCGCTGACCTCAAGCGATTCCTCTCGGAACATCAATACTCAACTAGATCTGAGGCGCCGTTTTAACCGATCTGCTGCACATCGGCTCAAGCATACCGCCATTTTGAGATGCGCTCCTGATCATCTCATTAGTTTCTCCATCTACAATGGGGAACTAGCGTGGGATCGGGCCTATGTGCCGTACTTCTAATCGTGCACGGCCCCACGGAAAGCGCTTGATTTCTCATCATGGCAGACCGGCTTTGCAATCGTGCACAAACCACCGTTCTTGTTGGAATGCCGTGTTGCTACGGTCCATGAAGTTTTGTCTTGACAAGCCACGGTTTTCACGCGTGCTTACGCACTTGTGGCCAAACACTCTTACGATACTTTTTTATGCCAAAAAACACGGCGGTCAGATTGCAGCCGCTCCCAATATCATGGATCAAATGGCCGTTTTTCTTGGCGACTCAATTGTAGCGCGATGATCTGCAGAACTTGATTATCGCTCACTCAAATGAAGAGTGAGTCCTCCGAGCAACACCGGCCCTTACAACCTATCTAATCCCTTACGCTGTTTATGGACGAAAGAAGTCGCAGTGCAGTCCTCACTGCCCGTCTCAAGCGACTACATACCGCCCTTGACACATCAGCAAGAGTCCAAACTTGATACAGGTTTTGTATTTCGCCCACCCCAGAGATTGCCGATAGCTACGATTGGGCTGGAGTGCTTCATATCGTAGCTCGTGCGCTGATGACGGTGGAGAATTCTGCGACAAATTCACTCCCAGAGCTTCTCGGCACTGACTCGGATGACCACAGAGACACCTGCATTTCCACTGAAGTTTTAGCCAGGAAAATATCATGGATACGATAGCGTCCACGATCAGCGTCTAGTCAGATGTTCACTCATTTTCCAACCTGCTCTTAAACGACTTGTGCGCTGTGAATGTCTGGCTTCATGCTCCCTCGCGCCGGACCTTTACACAGCTAACGCGACTGGGTGTTTTCTCTTTTACATCGCGGAAGCTGGCCTTGGTATGTGCTCAGCTCATTTTCTGATGTGATACCGGCTCACAGAGCCCGATCAACCTGGATGAGACGCTCAAATCTGTGCAGGACTATCAGGATGGCTAGTTGGTTAATTTTGAACGCCGAGATGAGACCCTCCAAAATATCATCAAAACATTTCTCGATCACTGATCTGGTCCATGCAGGAGCAGGGATCAAAGAACGTACGAGCCCTGCCTATTTGAGCCTTGATGATTGTTACTGACCTGAGTCTGTTTGTTGTTTTGTCGTATTGCAATACAGTTGCTTGCAGTTCAGGCTTTACATCTGACAAGCGTTGTTAAATTGTCTGTTACAGACCTGAAATGCATTTGTGAATTTGGGGGTCGTGGACATACAACTGACTAGCAAAGCAGCTCGGAAACACGAATGTCTTGTAATAATAGTGCATGATTTAGCTCGGGCTAAACTTATGTCCAAGGCGAAAGGTGCAATTGGCGAGGGCAACGCGAGGGCAATGGGACTGACCCAGTGCTGGAAATTGAAGCGGAGTCAAAAAAAGCGGACATCGGACGTGTCCAGCTTAAACTTTCCTTGCTGCCCAGCGGCTACACTCTAGAGACGACCACGTTGACAGCTCCCAAGCTTCAAACTCGTACCTCTAATAATGGAGGTCGACCTCTTCCGCCTCAATCCTCGCTACGCTCTCGTGGCCGAGATCGCAGTCTACATCGAGTCGAAATGCGCACTGACGTGGAGATTCATCGACATCGCTGCTTCTTTTCACGGCCTGAGCACTCTTGGCTTCATTTTCGCTGTCCTAGTTTCGGCTTTGGTGATTAGTTTTCAACCCCGGTTTGGTATTTTCCTGTAGCTCATCCTTACCTCAGGTTGCGTGGCTTCTGTCGAGCTCGCCGCCAGCTGTGGAGAGCACGATACCGGTGAGCACTTTCACCCGCCTGGGGAGCGATCTCTCATAGCATATATCATAGCACTCACGCTCGTTGCGGGCATTTCTTCAGGCTTGCCAAAGAATTGCATGGGCAGGGGAGCGGAGGGAATGGGAGCTTGCTCGGCGCGATTTGGGAATCGAGATCAAGAAGGTGGACTGCAAGCTCAGTCAAGCTCAGTCACGCAAAATCGAGAAGGCGTGCGCACGAATCGAGGAGCAGATCCAGGTGCAAGAGGCCGTGATTAGGGAGCAAAAGGCGTTGTATTCTCTGGCTAGGGAGATGGTCAGTATTGCGAAGGCCTACTTTGCCGATCCGAACGGCCACAATCCGCTCCTCAAAAACAAAGCGATTGACCTTGGCCTTGACCCCAACACCCCCAATCGAGAGCTGATGGTCCACCTATTCTGCAATCAAGTCCCCCAAAATACTACGCCTTCTTCGATTCCGCAAGAACCCGGCCCCAACTCCACTCATCTCACCGCCCAGTCTCCCATTATCTCCAACGCTCACCCTCTTACATCGCAACCCTCGAAGCAGTCGGCTGCTACGCTCAGCGGCGCAAGCTAGAGCAGGAGCAAAGGAGAGCGAAAGGGGATGGGGAAGGCTTAGATGAAGTAGTGCTTATTTTTGCTCTGCGTTGATGTCGGCGAGCTGGGTCGTTTCGTTTAGCCCCTTCCTTTTTCAACTATCTTTTTGTTCCGGCTTCTCTCTTCACGCTCGCCTTGGGCACCGCTGCTTAAAACCTGTTCCTCACTGCTCGTCGCTGCAGCTCTTCTACACGATTCTACGAGCGTTCTCATTCTATCTTTCTCTAGTGCTCAGTGCGCACCAGTTTCTTAATGCCCAAGCAATCGAGCCCCCGTGATGCTTTGATCTAACTGCGTACGGCTATGGACCGCACTCGCCAGTCAGCGGTCTCGTATACTCGCACCATCCACTTGATTGCGCATGCTCTAACTTCTCGAGCCCGCTCCACTTGCACATATTTACTGGATATAGCCAAGATTTTCAGCAAACTTGCGTTGCAGACACCTCAGCATCTCCGAGATGTAAATTTCGATGCCCCTTTGGGTCCTCCATACAAAAGTCTATTGCCTTTTATCTTTGGCTGTAAGTACTTCCCTCGATCCCGAAAGCGCGTTGCTGTTTTTCATTTCAAGTTCCACACTGTCCATAGCTCAGAGCCTCGCACCTCCAGATGCAATCTATTCACGCTTTTTTCCTGGTCCTCCTTCACATGTATGTGGTAGTTACCTCGAGCCATCTCACGGGAAAGCCGCAGGCAGCATATCTGGTCTGTGCCATCTCTTCCGCTGCGATAATGTTGGGCCTGCCATATCTTCGCAGCGCAATCAGATGGGTACGATTTTTTTGACCAACGTCACTGTCTGCGACATGACAACTCACAGGGACCTTGTGTTTGCAGCTTGCTTTCATCTGCCAGATTTACCCCGATGGGGGCTGTGAGGGGTATGTTGCCTTCCCCTCGCGATTATGCAAAACGATGCTGACATTTGCTTCGAGAGAAGTTGGGGTAAACTGGAATCTGTACAACATAAAGTTCTCTGGAATGGCAGGCGGACGCCGTGTTGGGCGGATTGAGGTCGGAGTGCGAGGCCAAACAGCGGAAGGTCGTCCGACTCGACACGGCGTATGCAGCGTTCAGCACCCTTGTTGGGGGGAGAAGACGGGCAATCGAGAAAATCATGAGTATTCTCGTAGCGGTTTGGTCAGTGCGCACACCCCTCTCACCGAGATCCAAGAAGCGGTGGGAAACTATCTTCTGGGTGGTGTGGGAGATGCTCAAAAGCGTCATTATTGTTCTAGTCCTAGAAGCAAAAGTTCCAATTGCGCATGCTCAAAGTTGATATCTATCAACCCCGATGATACAGTGACGGCATGGTAGAGGTCTTGCGCGAGACTTGGATCGTCAGACCAAATTAGAATATGATGTGCTGCGCCCAGGTCGAGCCCCTTGCTGTCTGTGCTGGCGGTTAGCCGTTGGTTAAATTAACCTTGTGAGCGCCCACCGGCGCCGCCATTGTATGCTGTGACAAACAGGGAACCAAGTACGCCTAGTGAGTAATACACGAGTGGTAAGTCCTCAGTTGTGCTGTAGAGCGAGCACAACTGAGAACTCACCGCTCGTATATTACTCACTAGGTGTACTTGGCTCCCTGTTCATCATGCTGCACATTCTACGATACCAAATATCAAAGCTCATTCTTAATAAAATGGAGGCACGCGCCTCTTAGGTGCTACTGCACAAAGTAGTCAAAGCGCACCTTCAAACCCGTTCAGCCGCAATGCATGAATGCTTCTTACGCTTCACCAGTACTCACCAGTAAGGCCTAAGGCTTCCAATGTGCATAGAAAATTTCCATGCGCCACTGCGTAGGCGTTTATATCAACCTGTGTAAGTATTCATGCATAAATGAACGAAAAAAACCTCCATCGATGACTAAAGTCAGTGTGCTGCAATATGAAGAATAGGACTCACGAGAAATCATGAGAGAACTGACTTGATGGATCCTTCAGCAGCTCAAAACGAGATTCCATCTTTGTTGTAGGAATAAAAGAAAAGAATGAAATAGCAAAACGTTGGCGCTCTCGCATGGTCGGGGCCAGAAGTCGATCTCAAGTTCGCTGCGTACCTGGATCGATTGAACCGTCATATTCTCAGCACACCGGCTGGTGACTGATTACCGTCGTTATAACTCACCTTGTCTGAGACCATCTGAGGTAGACACACAGCGTATCGCCTTATTTCTGCAATTACCATACCATCGACGCCTTTTGTGATATTTAGCCAGCTAGCAAAGGGATCACCATTATAGACCCCCATTGTGTGAGTGACGTCAGAGCTCACCAGATGTTTATGAGTTGCGCAAGAGAAATGGGCGGTCAATTTTTCCAACGAATACTTCGGGATCCCCTCGTCTCAAAAACGCAATTCCAGTCTGCAGCCTGAAAAAAAAAATAGTAAAAAGAGAGGATGGTAAAATGTTGGCGTCCTCGTGTGGTCGGGGTCGGTAAGTCGATTCAAAGTTGTCGCGTACCTGGATCGAACGGCCGTATTCTCAGCGCGCTGGCTGGTGATTAATTTCCGTTGCTCTAACTCACCTTGTTTGGATATGCCCGATCAGCCCCACATCAACCACACATCATCTCGTACCCGCAAACGCCTCGCCACTTGTTTCACGTAGAATCTAGGCAGCAAGTAAAGGAGTAAGCCGCTTTTCTTACTATCAAGCTCCGTATCCATGAGCATGGACACACATCGTCGAGATGACACGAGGCTGGAGTAATATGGACTTGCAGTCATTTGCCAATCGCAGATATAGGCTGAGATCTTGCATTGGGAGCCCCGCCAATACGGCCCAAAATCCTGTAGAAGGGGGTGTGCTCAATATGCCTCTATGTGGATGCTCAGTGATCCGCGCGCTTGTGATATACTCACATGGGAGCGACGACCTTATCTCCTCAAGCGCCCAAGTCGTGAGTTCGAGGAGAAGAAAGCGACCCAGTTATGCACGGCTCCAGAAAAACCACAGATAAAGTAAAGTGAACGAGATACATGATCCGAGCAGGCACCAACGGACGGATAGGTCGATCTTCAAACAGCTGATAGTTTTCTTTCAAAGTTTTAGCGCAGCAAGTCGCATAGAGTGTAGACCTGCGTTATTTGATACGATCGCGGTAGCGAGCCATTCGTACAAGGAATTAAGCAGGAGAATTCATAATAGAGCAATGCACGCTGGGAGGTGTGCTCATCGATATGGATGGTGGTGTGAGAAAAGCCGTTGCCTCCAACCAGTGCGCCTAACACGAGGCCATCTTACATAATCCACCTTTGCTCGTCCATCCCGAGTTCTAACCACAGCTCTCTCTTGATCAAAAGCAAACTACGGGGACGTCATCTGTATTACTACAGGCGTCGACACAGCGTCAAATATAAATACCAAATAACTTAGTAAGAAAAAGAAAGAAGAAAGAACAAAAGAGGAGAGCGGTACAGCGTAAAAAAATTCAGCGATACAAGGTAAAAACGACTAGCGATACACACGGAGGGAGCCTAACGATACAAGGTGGCAAAACCTAGCAGAACAGAACAGCGAGAGAAGCGAAGAAAGCGATGAGGGATAGCGATAAGAGAGCAGGGATCGAATTTCGATAATAAATATATAGGAATAAATATAGCTAAAAACCAACAAGCATGTAAGTATCACAGGCGACCCGAACTAGATACGGAGAGGACTTACCATCATTACAGCTTCCCCAGCTCCCTTAAAAAATCCAAAAGCGAATAAAGAGATACGCAAAGTCAAATATAAAGAATCCTTGGATCGGGTCTTAGATGTTTTACGCCGTGTAGAATAAACGAAGGTGCTGGATTCTGAAAAGCAGAACAGCAACGTAAGCTCGTCGTTCTTAGAGAAACAAGCTCGAGAGAGACATACCTACCGAGGTATAAAAGGTGGTCGCAATAGAAACACCCTGGGTAGTAGTTATCGAAGGCGCCGGGGTATCAAGGGTATATCTATGTCGTAATGTCGTAATCGCAGTGGCGGTGATTCGTCGATCAATCCAATTTCTTGAAGGCCCGAAGTTCAAAGCAGTGCCGCGATTTCGGTCGAGGGGCAAGCAAATCGAAGGAAGCGGTGCTAAAAAAGAAATCCAAGCAACATCAATACACAATACTGAAACGGGTATTCGAATCACTGCGTAGAGAAACTCACCTTGAGAAGCTGTGCCGCAGTAGGCCTCTTCATGCCTCCAAAGGTGCTAATCTTGCAAAGCTCAATGAACTCTTCGAGTTCCGGGCTGCCCACGCGACCGACAACCTGGTTGCGGAGCCATTCGGTCGTGACGCCGAGGGAGTAGATATCAACCTCGACACCATAGGGGCGGTGTCTGATCATTTCGGGCGCCTTGTAGTCCCGGGTGCCGCATTCCTCCGTCGACTTCGAGGTAGGGCTTGCAAGGATGCATGCAAGGCCAAAATCGGCTACGAATCGAGAAAGGAGAGTTAGCGTTACTCAAGGATCTCCATGGATATTAGACGACGACAAACATACCAATTTTGACGTGGCCGTCAGCGGTGAGGAGGAGATTGGCGGGCTTGATATCACGGTGGATAACGCCACGTTCGTGGAGGTACACAAACCCTTCTAGTACCTAGAAAAACAACGCGGACCCGTCAGCGATGAAGAGAAAGGAATCGATGCAATGTCTGCTATAGAGCGTACCTCGGTCAAGATTCGAGCAATATGTTTCTCCCGGAGAGACGTCCGACGCCTCTCAACAAACGACTGAATTGAACCTCCGCGCGCAAGCTCCAGGGCAAGGTAGACGAATTTATCCATGCGGATATAATAGCTATCGTGGAGCGCGATGATACGAGGATGGTCAAGGGAGTCAAGGATGTGGATCTCTTCCATCGCGAGCTCCTTCTCATAGTAATCGATGACGCGGCCTGTGGCGCGATCGGTGATGTTGATGGTCTTCAGCGCAAATTGGCGACCGCTGTCACGTTCTTTGACCAGGTGGACTTCGCCGAATCCCCTGAAGGCAGATGGACGCAAACAAGGCAAGGTCAGTTGATGTTAATTACTGTAAAGAAATACGGGGAGAGGCAACATACCCGCGTCCGAGGAGCTTAATGACTCGGTAGAGGGTGTACGGATCAGCTGCACGAGCCACCGCATTGCGTGGCGGCAGAGGAAGAAAGTAACTGGGCGCCGGCGCCGATGATAGAGGCTGAAGAGCGGGCCGCGTTGACGGATGGATATGCTTGGCATTGACAATGGGAGCCGGTCCCAGATTGGCTTCGACTTGCGCAACGATCAACGCGCGGCTCGATTGAGGCGCAGGGACGGGTATATTGAGACGGAGGTGAGGAGGCGCCAGCGCTGCAGGGAGGTGTGCCGGCACACGAATGAGTGGTGCTCGCACGCGAGGAAGAGGCGCCAGCGCACGAGGATGCGCCTGCGCTGGGTGAGAGAGCTGGACATGAAAAGTAAATGGCACGCGTGGAATAAGAGCAGCTTGAGGCGCCAGCGCGGGAGCTGGGCCAGCAGCAGGTGGTGGGGGTACTGCCCGATGATTGACCGTTCCAGGAGCTCCAGGCATCTGGTCTATCGCAAGGGGAATGTGCCAGCCGCGGCCGGGCGCGGGAGGCGGAGGAGATGGAGGCGGTGGGAACGGTGGTGGTGTGGGCGTGGGCGCGGCTTGCAGCCCCGAGAGTGATCGTCGTTGACCTCGAAAAATAGCAGCAGGAAGCAGGGGGGCACGTTTGGCCCAGGCTCGCGAAAGATAGCGGTAGAGGACCGCGGCGAAGAAGAAAAAGATAAGCAGCTGAGAGAAAGGTGAGAATTTAGAGGAAAATAGCGCGCGAGTATGGGTCGCGGTTGAAGCAGGTGTTGAAGCAATTGTTATTGTAGCAGTAGGCACCGAAGCAGAACAGATAGGAGCGGTAGTGGGAGTAGTAGCAGTGGTCGTAGCAGGGATTACGCTGCGAGTTGTTGCTGACTCGCGTTCGGCGGAAGCCCGGGTACTCGCCTGCTCATCTTGTGACGAAACAGCGCGAATAGGGGCAATGGAAAGAGAGGTCGAGATTGAGGAAGATGATGAGGTCGGATAGAAGGAGATGGGGATGAATGTGTTGTTGGATGTGGAGTCCGCAAGTCCGAAAGTCGAGTACCACCTAAAATCCTCCGACATCGGAGGCAGAACCTCTTCTTCTTCTGGTCCATCGGGAGCAAGGACGAGAGTGATGTTGTTGGAATCGTAAGCGGGCATCTCTGTGGGTTCAAACGGGGGTCCCTGCATCATGCGGATACCAATACGATAAGGATGCGCGCGGCAGATTAGATGATGGAAAGCGGAGTTACGTACCATCCAAAATAATATTAAATGCTCTATGATCCAGTTAACACCATCCCAAAGGCCGTTCTCGAAAACGCTCCAGAGATCGTCTCTCGGGACGACGACAATGGAGTCCACGGCGTCCAGGAACTAGTAACAAGCAAGGTTTAGTGAGCGATGGCGAGACGATTGGCGACCACGGGACGTACGTGAAAACCGTCCATAAGGTCGATGCCGGCAAGTCTCATAGTGACCAAGGTCCAGTACTCATACTACATGGGTCGGAATTAGTGGCTACACATCCGGAGGTCGCGCGTAACTCACAGAGCGAAAATACTCGAGCGACGCGTCGTATATTATGACATCACCCTTTGGAGGTCGGTAGACAGCCTTCAATGTGCGCGTCAGCGAGTGGTCAAGATGGCATGGGGCAACACGAAGGGCTCACGAGTTCCATGAACCGGATCTCTCCGTCTACCACTACCTTCTGCACCTCAGCGGGCTCAACATCTCCAGTCGCGCGGATGACGGCAGGTGGGGACTTGAGATAGGCGCTCCTGACGACCTGGAGCGCGCGGTCGAGGGCTGGGCAAGGATGACTGAAGAATACGCGCGCCCTCCTAAATGCGCGAGCGAGGAAGGCAACGGTGATCATGCTGACTGGATGACCGTTGGGAGGAAGCCGTGCCAGGGTCTGGGCGCTTGATTAAATATCGTCAACGTTGTTTATTTGCCGCTCGGGGACGCGATGTGTACGCGATGTGTACGCGATGCGTCGCGCAGCCGGTAGGGGAGAGGGTATATGCACTCGGCACGCCCGAAAAGGAAACGGGAGTTGGGTGGCCACATCAATGATGGCGTCATCGCTGAGGAGAGCGGCAGCGAAGTGAGGGAGGAGGACGGCAAGGGCGACGACGGCGACGACGAGACATGGCTGGAGGAGGGGACATGGTGGTTGGTGTGAGAAGAGCTTCCCTCGAGCTCCTTTTTTCCCCCCCAAGTTTGGCCCTGGCATCTTCTGACAGCCCCGTGAGCGTTTCTGTGGTGCCTCTGCCATATTCGATATGCGAAGATCACCATTAATTAAGGCGGAGCCCAGAACGACGATGACATGCGGATGCAAGCTGCCGGTTTTGATCTGAATATATATATAGTGAACGGCACACATCGCGGACTCGGAAGGTACGCGTGTGCTCGCCTGATTCCTTCAGCTCTGACCAGCTCGTCAAGAGAACGCGAATAAGCAAGCTGCGCGAGCTTTAATTCTATCTTGGATGTAGAGCTCGAGACGTGGTTATCAATACGATGCGCGCGTTTAACGGCGTATGAGATACGTGGGCCTTTCAAAGACAGCGTACCGGCCGAGATGGGGGCGGCATCCGCGGCAGCGCGCGCTTGCCGTCCTCCGTCGCCTCTTGCGGAGTCCATTAGCCCCGATGCGGCCGTCCGGGACGGGCGTGTCAGCACAAAATGACACCGCCACTCACCTTGGCAAGCTTCTCGCGACGATCTTCGCAATCAATACCCTGAGACGTTCTGACGAAGGGCCGATGGTATTATGTAATGGCCTTCTTCAAGGGTCGTTGACTTTCGCCTCCTACCTTTTTTTTTACCGCCTCTGCTCATGCGTGGGCTCTGGTCGATAGTTGCGCTGGACACGACGATGCTGCAGAGGCGTGCGTGCGAACAAAAACCTGTGAGTACTTGAAGCGGGAGCTTTTACTGCTTATGTACGCCGGTGAGGGGCGGCCCGGTCCAGGTGGAGTACCATTTGCATCCGCCCACGGCCGACTTCGTTTCGATATTTCAACCTCCACCTGGTCCTCCATGTACGACTTTTTCCCGGAAGCCAACCAATGCGCTTGTATTATCAAATATTCTTCGCCCCGGCCACCCATGCGCATTCCTAGTGACGAACTGGAAAAAACTTCTTACAAGAAACTCGATCCAAGCATCTCACTGTTGATATTGTCGTTCACATGCTTATGCAGAGCCAAGCCCACTTGCAGATTGGACAATCAATGCAAGTGCGCGTGTTTCTTCATCCATGCAACACTAGCCATCTTTACTCCCCATGCAAGGTATCTAGTTCTTCGGCGACATCTCTTTTGCAATGATATCTACATCAAATAGCGCCGTTACCATGCATGTCGCACTCCGAGCGCCAAAGAAGCCTAACTTCTGCGCTGGGACACAGATATTCTTTTGCTACTGTGATCTGAAACTGGGGGGCGCGATACAACTACAGGAGATTGCACCTGTATCAGCTTTCATCTCACAGTTAGCACCCGCAGGTATAAATAGGCCACACTTTTTCCACCAACGTCCTCACCGAATTGCCATCTTTTTTCCTTGTTGGGCTCCTCATCATATGAAGCATGTCCTCGGCCATCCCTATTCTGATTAAGTCTATCCCGGTGGTGCCCTTCCAAGACTCGTACGCGCGAATCTTGTCCACATATCTCCCCTCCGAGCTGAAATCCTGCTGCAATATATCACAAGCAATCTCACTCTCGATTCCGGCGCCTAACTGGTGTATTTCTTGCTTATTGTCTCGTACGTACCTCAATTGAGTTCGCTCACAGTGATACCCCGTCGTCCGTGGCCTGCGCCGATCCGTGATGGCTGTTTTCTCACAAACTGGCTGCAAGCTATGCGCCAGATGTACGCACGCCTCCGGGCTCTTTCATTGGCGTTGATATTGTACCCACGTATGTATCTTATCTGTTGCCTTGAATACATTTGGGAAATCGAGAAGGATGCCACCTTTGGGCCAAATAGCTCCACTCATCATACGGAATGGTATCAGGCGAACGCAGCGAAAGCGAAGCTCACAAGGATAGGGAGCCGAGTTGAAATTATCCAAGTATTTGGATGGAACGGACGCGGAAATCGATTATCGCAATTAGGCTGGCCTAATCACCCGCACGCCTATAGTTGAAGCTTGAGCTCAAAACGAACATCCACTCAACATATTGCGGTGATAGCTTTGAGCGCAACGGCGCTATCCTGAGACCCATGGCAATACGCTACGGTATAGATTTCTTCGGCGAGTATGACTTCTGTCTATCTGGACCGAGAACCTTTGCACCTATAGACCACTGGACACGATTTTTCAATCGCAGGCAGAACACTCCGATCCTCACATAGAGCGTACCAAATCGTGTCGACCGCAGCGTATCCACATATCCAGATGAAGGCTACATATGAGTGGACATCCGGCGATCGGCAAAAATCGTAGGCATTGAGCTCATTCAAAAGCTACGCTTGCGGAGAATATACCGAAATAAATGGTCTTCGGGAATTCCTGTCACTGTCGCGACCACGCCTTTGAATATCTTTGGATCCGTTTTGGTAGGCATGGGCAATCCTTGGTGCGATGACAGCAACTCAATCATGCAGAAAAAAGGGACACAATACAATCAAGTAAATGAGGGAGCGGGAGCGGGTCCAGTGGTTCTGGAAGTCGCGGCGGGCGCTAAGGGCTCAGTGGATCAGTGTCCCGCGCGTATTTCAAGCCAACGTAGACAGACACACCTTCTGCGACGCACACTCGCTTAGGACTCAGCGCTCGGCCTCAAGCATTCCTCTTACCCCGACACCTCTGCAGATTGTAATTAACGCGTATGGTGTCCACGAGAAGCGTATCCGAAGGCAAGATCACTGAGCAGTACATCTCTGCACATGGCGCTAGCGCAAGGAAATTCCCGTGCCGATGTTGAAGGCTAGCGCTCACGTTTTTGTCGTGGGAGTATTCATGTGAGTTCGAAGGAGATTCATTTTTTTTTTTTTTTTAATTGGAAGCCCGGCTATATTTCAAGCATCATCCCGAAGGCAAATACAGGCTGGAAAAAAGAAAGAGACGAAAAGGTATGGAGGAGAAAAAAGGGGTCGGAGAGGCTCAAAAGCGGAGAACGAGCATATCTAAAAAAAAGAGACCATGGAGGGGGCGCCAGTGGGCCAGCAGAGAGGTGCGATACATTGTACAACCGACAGGTAGACGGAAAACAAAAGAGAAGGGGAAGAAGGAGAGAGGGCCACAGCGACAAGGAGTAACCGATCACAAAAACCAATTGGACTCAAGGTCCGGCTCGGACTTAACGTCCTCATGAATAGCAGTGACAGGCCGCGGAGGGATATTCCGCGGTAGCGAACAGAACTGGCGAATGGGGCCAGATGGCATGGCCGGATTTCCGAAGTAAATGCCGTTGGCGGCGATGACGTCGGCGGCCAAGTCATCATAGAACATAGTTCCGTACCGACCGAATGGGATAGTGCGGGGTGCCCATACCGGTTCCCCGGATAAAGGAAAGAAGGGCGTGAGTGTTGCTGGGCGAGTCGAAGAAGGTGCGGATATTAATCTGACCGCCCGGGAAGTAAGCGATATCTCTACGAGATCTGGCAGAGACGAGGGGACAGGCGAGGAGGATGTGGAGGAGAGTTTGTCGATCAACTCCACACGGGCAGCCGACAGGCTTAGGGACGTGAGCGAACTGGTAATACGCGCCCACGTGGCAATGTCCAGAGGCGAACCTTGATATAAGCGCGAAGTGGGAGGCGGCGTAGGTGAGGGGAATCGCTGGAGCGCGAGTAAAGACGGGGTGGGCGAGCCCCAGCCGGGCTGCCCATTCGCTTGACTCCAAGAGGGGTCGTTCAAAGTCCCACCACTCTTCTTGGGCGAGTAGGCGGGAGATGAATTTCTTTGGGACTATGATACACCGCATACTCAGTAAAGTCTTCAAAGCAGTTGGTGATATGGTCAGAGCATCCTGAGTCAAGAATCCAGGAAGATTTCTCAGTCCCAATATAAAAAGCAGTTGGCTTGGAAGCCATGGCATTAACGGCGGCTACGGACTGTACAGGCGATGAACTCTCCGCCTTTCACGCGCAATCCGCCTTCTGTTTCGCCCAACATTGTTTCTCGGTATGCCCAGACCGCTTACAATAGCCACATATCACCGAAGATTTATCGGGTTTGGGTTTCCCCTTGCCCTTAGTCCTCATGGCGGCGGCAGTCGAGCCGGTACAGCCAGTGTTGCCGTGACTCTGACGTTTGCCGGGTCAGGCCGGTCACACCCTGGGTCATTGACGTCATGACCCGGTCAAATTTGACGGCGCAAAGTTATGTAATATGTGTATGATCATTCAACACCGGCCTGCTCGCAGCTCTTGGCGCTCGTTTTCCTGCGCAATAAAGTCTCAAAGTGCTCGGAGTTTTGCGTTGCCACTAGCTAATATGCCCCCAATGCTTCAGATTTTGACTCCGATCTCAAAGCATACTCAAACAGGTCCTCGAGCATGTTAATCTTATTTTTTTGGGTGTGCAGTGAAGCGCAACTGAACTCGGGGCTCATAGTTATTTTTGTTGTGCTCACCTTCCTCTATGGCTCCTGTATCATTTTTGCTAAGTAGAGGGGAAAATCTACTATTTTTTGCTCTTGTTCC
>KL198112.1:35904-46086 GCA_000697705.1 Botryobasidium botryosum FD-172 SS1
TCTTCCTACTCTCTCTTCCGTACTTTCTTCCTCCTCTCTTCCGTACTCTCTCTCTCCTCTCTCTCTCTCTCTCTCTCCCCTCTATTTCTATTACCTGCTTCTCTCTCCTCTCACGCGCTTCTCACCCTACTGCTTCATTTCCCTCTACTACCATCTCCTTTCTCTTTTGTATACGGACTTTGTACCCTCTTACCTCCAAAGCCTCACCGTATATACTATGGCTAGCTAGCTGCTCACCTTCATTCTGCTCACTTGGTATGTCCATAGAACAGCTAGTTGGCGCTCCGGGCCCTAGATATATTTGCTTGTCTATACTGCTGAAACAGAGCATGACAACATTCTGCATATCATGCCTATTCTTTCTAAGGGAAGATCAAGATTATACCCATGGAACTGTTACAACTGTTATGACCAGCCTCCTCGCATGCAACACATCTGCCAGTGGTTTGATGCTCATTTCTTTCCCTTTCTCATCATGTCTGTTGATATTATTCTGACTTGTGTTATTGGGAGACCTCGAGTGTCTATCATTTTTACAACTCCACGATGCCAGTTGTGGCTGCTGTGGCGGGATCAGTAAGTATGAGTGTCCATCAAAGATTCTTCGCGCCGCCCGAGCTTCAATCTTGCCTAATAATGAGCGCTCTGAGCTCATTGTGCAATGAGTTTGATACAAATATTTTGATGATACCCAGCATTTACCCGTGATATCAGGCAGTACTCTTCACTCACAACCTTCCGAGAAGCAAGGCCCCGCACTGTATAGCAAAGAGGTACTCCGCAAGCTACTGGCGACTCGTTCCACTTTGCGATGCTTTTTATCCAGTTCCCCCCCATAAATGCGATATCGCCAAGATCTATCAGCGGCAAAGGTGGATTTGCTGGCCGGCGTTCGAGACCCCCACCGCCTGGCGGCATAGCTCCCAGGACTGTTGGCCCCAGTACAGCGCTATTGCTCTCAGAGCACTTGAGAAAAGAGTAGTATCTCCAGAAATTCTGGACATGCTGCCTCCTCTCAAGCGCTCTAAAGTTGTAGCTATTAGTATTTTCCCCAGCAATGCTTGAGCAAGACGATGGCTTTCATGCTCGGTGTCACCAGGTGCATTGATCGCGTGAAGCCTCTTGTGCGGGCTGATGAGTGCGTGTGTGAGCCCTTTGTTCCTTGTTCTAAAGTATGAGGCTCAGTGCCACATAGGGCATGGAGACGAATAGTTGGATTGACGAATAGATTCCGAGGTGTCAATAGTAACACACCCTGAATATCAAACTTCGTGGTTCCGTAGTGTTCGTTTCCGTATGCGAATTGGAATAGAGAGCCCGGATCCTCTATTCATTCAAAAGTCATTCGCGAATCCAACTATTCGTGAATACGAATAACTATCCGGATTTTCATAGGTAACAAGTCGTGCGCGGCCAGACCTGGCCAGACCGTGGCCAGAATGTGCCACCGTCCAGACACACTCAGCTCCCACCACCTCCCACGGGTCACGACAGTCACGACAAGGACGCGTACTTCATATTCAGCTGTAACCACCATACGCGTGCACCAGTGAGTTTAATTATCTAATGCTTCCTATATTCACATTCTCTCACATAGCGCCATGCGTTGTTGAAGGATGAGCGCGATGGCGTTGCAAGCGCTAAGAACAACGCGAATAGGTACATAGTTACATGGCACGCAAATGGCGAACGATCGCAGCATAGGAGGTGAGTACCAGCCGCCAACGGACGGCGGGGGGCAGCGGCGAACGAATAGTGACGACGTCGGCCACCACACAGTTCAACTCAACACGTCAACGTTTCAACCACAACGTACACGTTTGGGCGACCAGTCACGGCCGGCCTGGGAATTTGTCAAGCCAGCATCTTTGTTACCCACCATCTCCTTGCAAGCTCTAACGGCGGGACATACAAGTGTCCGGTCATGACACGCATATGTATGTGACCCCACTCGTGTTACTCATTGATTTCGTATCGTTCTTTATTCGCTTACACGATGCATAAACTGTACTACAGTAGCATATCAACATACAAACAGCGCAGGTTGCCTGCTGACGGACGACAAAAATAACTGAGAGCCGCAAGCAGCGAACGACAAGTGGCGGTAAACGAACAAAAGCGAGCAGCAACGAACGGACAAATGGACGACAACAAGCAGTGACGGACGAACAACAACAAACGGCCAACGAATGGACGGACGAAAGAACAAACAACGAACCACGGACGGCGGATGACAAGCCGTGTCCCCATATCCCGACTGTGCTCGCCATGCACGCACCGGCGATGACATGGTACGCACGCAATGACATGTAAAATTTTCAGTCAGCCTTTGTGCTTCGATCCCTCACCCATTCCACACACCGGCAACGACGATGACAACAACGGCGCGTTCCCGAACACAACGAGCGACGAACGGTGCATAGAGCGTTCGTCTCGGCTCTTACACCTACTCACAGCTGTGCTTGACAGTCTCGCCCTGTCGCCCACCAACAGTCCCACCATGTGTCCCTCACCCACGTGGTCGGCGTTTGGTACGGCAGAGTTTTTTAAGTAAGCTTACCGTCATTTTTGATGCTCAAGTTGAAAACTGATCGTGACACTCAAGTTTTATCTTATTTTGCAGATCATAAACATGGGGATCCACTGGATGCCCCGCGCACTTGGAATGATCAGCTCATCCGTACATGCACGCGCATCCCCCCACATCTCTTCCTTTCTTTTCCAGGTGCTCGTGGTTGAGACGAACGGCGGACTCCCCCTTGCCTTGTTCCGCCGCGTTCGCACTCGCGTCTGGGGTCGTCTTTGTGCTCAATCAAACAGCGAACGCTATGCATTCGGATAGTCTAATTTGCCTCGCATTCACGCATCTACTCACGACATCCACAGGATAATGACAACGATGACAATAGCGACACAAATAACCAGGTATGACCGAGGGCATGCGCCCGCATACCCGCCTGCAGATTGCCACCTACACTCACACAAATGCACACGCAGGGGAGCGTACACGCTCGCCCGACCACTCATGTATTTGTCCCTTACACTCGCACGCTCCCGGAAGGATGCTCACCAGTCGCGTTCGCCGCCCCGATGCTTGCCCCCGTAGCACCGGCTCTCACATACGCGCGCACGAGCTCACTCTTGCTCTCGCCTTTGTAGAAGTTGAATGTGGATAGTGGGTGGGTGGATTGGACTGGGCAGGTGAAGAGTTTGGTTGATTGGGTGGGTGTGTGCGCGGCAGGATTTTTTGCATCTCCTCTGTTTTTTCTTTCTCACTTTTATTATTATCACATGTCTAAAAGGTAGCCCAAGTACTGTTTGAATAATAGTAGTAAAATTCTTGCCGTTCTCTACGTTGAATCATGAGAAAACGACTTGGTGAGCAATAGCGCAGGACTTGAAAAATTCCTTCAGCCTGCATCTGTATGGTGCTCACCTCTTGACTGTGGCCAGAGTATTGAAGTAAAATAAACAACTCGTCCTAAGCCTTATCGCACTACATAATCATATACATGTATTTGTAATCCACTTTGCACTGCGGTCTCTTCACTCCATATCGCTGGACTGAAGATACCACAGGGACACTGTGTCGTACACTCCCAATAGGTTATGAGCCCCGCCAGAAAGGCTTAGGACACCTCAAACTTCACACTTCTCACTATCAACCAAGAATCTAATCCGCATCAAACATGATGTCTCACGAATCCCAACCCCACTTCCCAAAACTCAACATGTTGAACTACCCATCATGGGAAAGCGACATGTCGGCATACCTGATGAAGAAAGGCCTTTGACGTGTCGTAAAAGACCCTGTCAACAAAACCCAGCCTGATTCGAAAGAGACTGCCCTCCTCGCCATCTGGCAAGAGAAAGTCAATAAAGCGGCAGGAGAGATCCTATCCGGCATCGAATGCGAGCTATGCGCATCCCTCAGCATACACTGAGACGACCCCAACATCCTGTGGACCAAAATTGAAGAGATGTGCCTTAACAAACAAGCAGGATCTCGGTACAATGCTTACCACGCCCTCTTCTCTGCCACCAAACAAGAGAATGAGACAGCATTGTCGCTCATGAACCGAGTCGCACAGCTTGCACTCGACACTCGGAATCTCCGTCCCTCGACCTGGACCATCAAGGACCTTGATGACGAACTTGAAACCATGGCACTCCTCCACGCCCTACCTGATGATGAATACACTCACCTCAAAGCGAACCTCCTCCTTGCGGAAAACCTAACCAAGGTTAAAGTTCAGAGTGCCATCCGAACCAGCGAGGTGAACCAACCACAAACAGGGGTAGAATCCGCCCTCGCCGCATCCTCCAGACGCTTCATGCCCAGATCACGCCCACCATACACCCCATCCCCTTCCACCTCCAACAACCGCTTCAACAACCGCTCCACCCGCACCGATAACAGCGATCGCTTTGACAACTATTGCCCAATACATAACACGGACACGCACCCCTTCATTGAGTGCAATGTCATGCAGGGTGAGCTGAAATGGCTCATCTCAAAGAATGCTGTGGGAGACAGCCAGGCCCCAAGCATACCCAGGGGCAAAGGCCGTGCGAATCGAGCCCAGGAAAATGATGTTGAAGAGAACAAAGAGGGATTCGAAACATTCAATGAGGACGAGGAGGAATTTGCTGGCAGCGCGAGTGCACCTCCCACAATGGATCATGCCCCCGATGCTGACACAGATTGGACTCCAGACTCAGGCGCAATGTCTCATATGACACCGCATCGGCATTGGCTCTCCGACTACCGACCTCTCATACTAAAGATACGACTCGCAGACGATAGCTACATCGAGTCTGCAGGAGTTGGAAACGTTGAGTTCCACCTGATCATAAATGGAAGAAAAACCAGCCCAGTCACCATCTCGCGTGTACTTTACGTCCCATCAATACGCTCCAATCTACTATCCATCCTCTTTCTCACACAAAAGCACGGGATATCTGTGAACATCATAAAGGATATGATCCGGTTCAACGATGACCACACAAAACGTATCATCTTCACTGCACGGGTCACAAACAGCAACATCGCACACCTAAATGGACATACCGCAACCAGCAGGGAAGCTGTCGAGAGCGCAATGCGTGCCATGAGGGCCAAACTGGACGAGACCCTCTGGCACCGCAGATTCTGCCACCTGGGCATCGGTGGCATAAACTGTCTGCGCACAGAAAAGCTAGTAAATGGGTTCAACATATCGTGCAGTGTGCCTTTCTCCAGGATATGCAAACCTTGTATACATGGCAAGCAGCACCACGACCCTTTCCCAAAACTCGCATCCTCACGAGCCACTCGCCCTCTTGAACTCATGCACTCAGACCTCCACGGCCCCCTCCCAGTCCAAACGAAGTCCGGATATTGATACTGGATTACGTTCACGGACGATTACTCTCGAAACCTAACAGTATACTTTCTGAGGAAGAAAAGTGATGCATCGCAAGCGTTCAAGGACTATAAAGCATGGGCGGAAAACCTCACAGGATACACATTGCTGAAATTTTGTGAGGACAAAGGAGGCGAGTGGATGTCAATCGAGCTGCGGATATTCATGGATGCTGCAGGCATTGAGTGGCAACACACTGCACCAGGAACACCACAACAAAACGGTGTCAGCGAGCGTGCCAATCACACGATTGAAGAGAGGATCGTGGCAATGCTAAAAGACACTCAACTCCCCCCTTCCTTTTGGGGAGAAGCGGTCGAAACCTTTGTGCACGTTCACAACCGATGTCCAATGTCAAGTCTGGCAGACACAACCCCCCACGAATCCTGGCGAGGGAAGAAGCCAAGCGTTGAGTACCTCCGCGTATTCGGCTGCACAGCCTATGTACACGTACAGAAGGACAAGCGCCGGCACCTGGATTTGCACACAAGGAAGTGCATATTCCTAGGATATCCAAAAGGTGTCAAGGCGTGGAAGTTCTGGGATCCAGAATGAAAAGCAGTGATTATAAGCCGAGACGCGATCTTTGATGAGCGCACTCGCCTTGTAGACACACCCCACCCGGCGCCCCGCCCAACTGCCGATATCCTTCTATCAAACCGCACAGACACATCACACCCTGTTATTCCAAACCCATCAAACTATGTTATTGACAACAAAGACCCAGAAAATAAAGAAACACCTGAACAGCAGCTCGCGCGCACAGCGCCCCAACCTGCACCCGCACCTGCAGTCCCCCCCCCAACCTGCGCCTCCGGCGCCCCAACCTCAACTTACCCCTATCCCCCCTCCTACTGAACCACACCGTTCGACACGCATATCCATACCCGTTGATCATGGCAGTAACTGGCGAATACCCAACGCTGAACAATATCACAACATCCCACAAAAGGCACACCACGAAAACACCCCTACACAGAACACGAGGTCAGAGGCTGCTGAACTCAATGATAACAGCGGCAACGATGCAGGGGGAGATATGGAAGTTGCCCACCTTGCCGCAGATATCTTCCATCATGCCAAATCCAGCCTATCAATTGAATTCGCTCTCCTGGCCAGTACGCCATATCCAAGGTCCTACGCACAGGCAATGCGAAGCCCTGACGCAAAGGAATGGGAAGAAGCCTGCATCAGAGAGCACAACTGGCTGATGGAAAATGAGACATGGGTACTTGTTGACTTACCACCCGGACGCGAGGCCATTGGCTCCTGCTGGGTCCTCACCACCAAGACAGACACCAACGACAGCGAGCTCTACAAAGCTAGACTGTGCGCTCAAGGTTACTCGCAGCGACCGGGTGTCGACTTCAACGAGACATACTCACCCGTGGCACTATACTCATCCATCTGCACCGTACTTGCAACTGCCGCCATCGAGGATATGGAAATCAACCAAGTTGATTTCACAACAGCCTTTCTCAACAGCAAACTGGAGGAAGAAATCTATATGAAACAGCCAGAGGGATTTATCAGCGACCCCACCAAAGTCTGCCTGCTCCTTCGGTCCATATACAGCCTCAAACAGGCTGGCCGTGTCTGGTACAGGATGCTACGGGATTTCTTCCACAAGCTCAGGTTTACCTCCTCCAAAGTCGACACCTGCGTGTTCACATTCACGCAAGACAGACTGATCATCACTGTATGGGTTGACGATCAGCTTATCGCGTGCAATAGCCGCGTCAAACTTGACTGGGTCAAGAAGGAAATGGGCAATAGCCGCGTCAAACTCGACTGGGTCAAGAAGGAAATGGGCAAATGCTTTAAAATCAAAGACCTTGGCCCTGTCCGACATATCCTCAGCCTCAAGATCATGAGAGACCACCCCAATCGACACCTATTCGTCGGTCAGCAAAAATACACCAACGAGATCCTAGAACGATTTGGCATGTCAGATTGCAAACCTGTATCAACCCCCATGGAGGCTGGAATGGTCTTATCAAAAGCGATGTCACCACAGACTCCACAAGAGGCGGAGTACATGAAGAGCGTCCCCTACATGAGCGTAGTGGGAGCGATACTCTTCCTCGCGCAGGGGACTCAGCCAGACTTGTCATACGTGGCCAGTATCTTGGGACAGTTCAACTCGTGCCCTGGGCCGCAGCATTGGAAAGCCGCACAAAGGGTGCTGCGCTACCTGAAGGGGACGAGTGGCTACCGCCTGCGCTATGGCCCAACCCCAAGCGGTCAAATCCTCACAACATTGGCCCTGACACGGAATTCCACGGACAAACTTGGTTACCAGGGATTTACCGACTCGGACTACGCTGGTGATGTCGACACAAGGAGATCCCAATCCGGCTATGTATTCTTTATTGGGTCCGGACCAGTCAGCTGGAAAAGTACAAAGCAGCAATTCACTTCCCTTTTGACTACTGAATCCAAGTACGCTGGCACCGTCACATGCGGGCGCGAAGCTGTTGCCGCCCGCCAGCTTCTTGCAGACCTTGGTTATCCCCAGTGAGCGCCAACAATGATTTTCTCCAATAATCAGTCTGCGATCGCCGTAGCCAGGAACCCTGAACACCACTTGAGAATGAAGCACATCGATGTCCATCTACACTGGCTCAGAGATCAAGTAGAGGCAAACAACCTTGACTTGAGTTACATTTCGACGGACGAAATGGTTGCCGACATTTTCACAAAGCCTCTGCCGCGATCCAAGCACGACTACTTCCGCAGTAAGCTTGGATTAGTCACCTGGATGTCATAGCTGCTGTCAGGATCGAGCAAGTCCGCGAAGTCCGGGTGGAGGAGGATGAGTCCGGAGTTGCGGATTGGGCGTCTGACTACCAGAGTCGATAGGAGTGGACTGGAGATCACACAAGAGCACGGAGGAGTCGCTGCGCAACGACGAGGGCAGAAGGGAAGACGAGATACTAACTCTGCTGTTCCCAGAGGGAACAGCTGGTATATGTACATGGGTGTCAAATCGGAGTGTGAACTACTGAATGAAGTGTGACAGGTGAAGTACTGAACGTGTAGTGTGAACAGGGAATGACAGCGAAGTGACAGCAGGCGTGGTGACGTGTCTCGGGCAGCCCGGGCCCGAGGCCGACGTTGGGAGATCTGGTCGCGATCCAGGACTGCGGAGTTCCGGAGGGCGGTGGTGGTGCGGAGTTGGGCCGGAGTTGGGGAATCTGGGCCGGGAAGATCCGGGAACGTGTAGGGGTCATGACAGCCGCTTACTCAGCGGCTCGATTCCGTTCTATTCATCGCCGCTCATGCCCGATCGGCGCACACCTTGGCTCACCTAAGCAGCGAATCTCCACCCTAATCCCATTCCCTCGTCCCGATCCTCTCTCTCTTATTTTAGCTAGCTCTTCTTATTGGTTAATTAATAGTTATATCTTTTCTTCTCTACTCTAGCTACATCTGCACTTTCTGGCTTACAGACCCATCGTCATGGGCAAGACTCTTTACTTGTATATAACTCGCGTTTGTTGAACAAAGAAAGCTAGCATATCAACGCTAGTATTATTCCCTCCAAAATCATTGTCCCTGAATTCATCTCTGAGAAGCTCAAAGTCTCATTCATTTGTCCCTTGATCTAACCCTTGACGGGTCGCCTCGTTCTCGGCTCTCGTCCTCGTGTTCCTCGAGCCGTCTCGCTGGTTCCTTTGTAATCACATCCGCGGAGACTCTGTTCGGGAGTTCTCACAGTTTGATACGCTTCCCTAAACCTGTTGCGTTGAAGACCCTCACGTCAATCGCCGATCCTATTCAATCCCTCAAATTCATTTCCCCTGATCGGACCCTTCTACGCGTCATTCCTAATTCCTCGATCCTTCGATCTCCTTCACCCGCGCTACTCACCACCCCACTCATATTCCCGCTATGGACCAGCAATTCCACCCAGAGCAGGAGTTCGCCCAGGTTCCGGAGCCCGTAGCTCCCACCTTGGCCAATCTTATTGCAGTTATGCAGGATATGGGTAATGTACAGCATAATGATAATCACTTGCTTCAACAGCTTCTTCTCTCAATCAACGTCGGCGCCCCAGCTCCTGGTGCACCCGTTCCCACTCCCGCTCCTGCGCCCGCTCCTATTCCCCCTCCTGTCCCTGGTCCCATCGATAACCTTCCCACTGCGAATCCGCGTCTTGCGAAAATCAAGGAGCCTTCCACCTTTTCCGGCAAAGTCAGCGACATCAACTCGTTTATCAGCGAGATGCGTCAGCGCTTTGAATACAGTCCCGCTTCCTACCCCACCGATTTGCACAAGTGCATGTATTTCGGGTTGTACCTTGGGAGTGGTTCTCCGAAGCAATGGTATCAAGGTTCTTGCGAGGCGGATCCGGCGTTCCTCCATGACTTTAATGCGTTTGTCGACGTGTTTAAACGTCATTTTTAATAAAGTTATAACCAATATATTGATTACTTAATACTATCGCAAGATGTATTTACAATAGACTACTTACTGTAGTGCAGTGGATTTCTCTTGGACCGCTCGGTAGAGGAGAAGATGAGTGTGCTGAGAAGACTGAGGGGACTTGGAGGATCCCTTTTTTTTTTTTTTTGGATAAAGGGGGGTAGTATTGGAAGCAAAACGAGTCGCTAAGTACAATGATCTACCTAGGTAACTATCGACCAAGGCCCTTGTGGAGAGATATGAAGAGGAGGAAGTAAGACGAAAGAGAAGTGTCTAAGTACAGAGAAAAGATGCGAAACATGCGCGGCCCCCAGTGCTATCTACGGTGAAGAGAGAAAAAGAGGGATTT
>KL198112.1:47015-59492 GCA_000697705.1 Botryobasidium botryosum FD-172 SS1
GAGGAGAAGATGAGGGTGCTGAGAAGACTGAGGGGACTTGGGGGATCCCTTTTTTTTTTTTTTTTTTTGGAGTAAAGGGGGGTAGTATTGGAAGCAAAACGAGTCGCTAAGTACAATGATCTACCTAGGTAACTATCGACCAAGGCCCTTGTGGAGAGATATGAAGAGGAGGAAGTAAGACGAAAGAGAAGTGTCTAAGTACAGAGAAAAGATGCGAAACATGCGCGGCCCCCAGTGCTATCTACGGTGAAGAGAGAAAAAGAGGGATTTATGGGAGTCAGGGGTCGAGATGCCTGGGGCGGCACCGGCTATCCCCATTTTATCCCCACGTAGCGGGGAGGGAGGAAGGAGTAGGAGGGGTGATAGGAGGAATCGGACTTCCATATCAGTCCCTGGGGAGGGGGGGGAGGGGGAACCAGACTAGAGCCGGTCCGAAGACGGGCCTAGAACAGGTGTCCTTGAGAGGAGGGTCCTGGTTGGTCAGACGGCAGCCTGGGTTGGGTGCGGCCAGCACTCCTGGTGAAATGTCGGTTGGCCGTATGGAGGCGGCGGTAGTTGTTGTAGGCGTCGCCCCACGACATTCCAAGGGGGGTCTGCGGAAGGGTCTCGATGAGTTGTCGGAGTTTGAAGGGGGACAGGATGATGTCATCAAGGGCAGCGTATGCAATCGTGTCCCTGAGGAGGTTGGTGGCAGGGGTGACTGGGATGGTGGCCCACTCAAAGCCAGATGGGACGGGCGCCAGGCGTCCCCAGAATGTGCTCGGCGACCCACTGCCACGTGAGGAGGCGGGATCGTCGGAGTCACGGTAGCCAGTGAGAGAGGTCGTCGACGAAGCTGCGAGAACTCGTCGATGGGGGACCAAACGGGGGAGCGGTGTGAGCCCAATCTGCCCTAAGGGGGCAGTCGAGTGCGACGTGTGTGCTGTCGCAGGGGGTGTGGCCGCACGGGCACTCAAGAGGGAAGAGTTCCGGGTGGATGCGGTGGTAATATGCTGGCGAAGGGCAGTGGCCGGAGAAGATTCGGCAGGCGAAGGCGAAGTCTCGCGCAGGGGTGGTAAAGGGGATAGGCTCGATGAGCCGACGAGGCCGCACGCCAACAAACACGACCTTGCAGTGGGCGCCGAAGGTGTGCGAGGTGTGCGTGAGCGGGAGTGGGTCAATGACCGAGGCGAAGGCGAGGAGGGCTCGGCCTTTGGCGTCGGTTTTTCTCCAGGCGACGGTGGGGGCGAGGACTGGAGCTTGGGAGAGAAGAGGGAACGCCTGTGTCCCCGTGTGTCGGAATGCACGAAGGGGGCGGAGGGAGCGCGCGGGGTGGGTTCGAGCTCCTGTGGCTGCTGGGGGGCGAGTGACAGCGGTGATGAAAAGCGTCTTGTTTGATCGGCGCTGCTCCATCCATGCATAAGCGCGAGGAGGAGATGGAAGGATGCGACGGCTAGGAAGCACGCCGATGCAATTTGCCAGAAGGAGGTTGGTGACGAGTAGTCCATAGTGTGGGAAGCGATGGAGCTCGAAGTCGGGGTCGTCTAGGGTGGCTAGGAGAGCGCCGGCTGCAATGACTGGTTGTGAGGCCTGTTGCCCCGCGATCTTTATACAGGCGAGGGGCCTGATGGAGAAGGTTTGGGACACCAGGATTCCTATCTTGAGGAAGGCGATGTCGTCGTCGGCGTCTTCACCAGTGGACGGTGTGATTTCAGCGACTAGTGGGGCTAGGTCGCTTCCCGTGCAATCCCTTAAGAAGGAGTGCACGTGTTCGTAGGGCTTCGCGTACTGGAATTCTTCCCTGAAGACGATTGATTTGTTATGCTTCCCTGAGGACCACGGGGGGACCCTCATGTGCAGTTGAGCTGACAGCTTGGGGTGGATTTCCGGAACGTCCTCAGACGGGAGGTCCAGAGCGGCAGCCGCGACTTGTTGGATCAGTGGGTTGCCTGGAAGCAGTTTGGTGAGAGCTGAGGGGAGGAGAGCTTGGATTGGATGCAGGTGGTGGCTGTTTGTTTTGGCGATGGCGTACCTATCGGCGAGGTAGTTCATCCACTGTTCCACGGGGGGAATAGTGGTAAAGTGCTGGAGGAGAGTGACCCTGGTTGTGGAGTAGCATCCTGTGATCTTTCTAAGGAATTTGTTCTGAATAATGTTGAGCCTCTCCCTGACTGAGGTTTGGTTGTCCCACCATGCTTCACACGCGTATGTGAAGGTGGGTCAAACGATGGAGAGGTATAGTTTGATCGCTGACTCCGGCGATAACTTGTTTCGTCGTGTGAGAAGATTTACGTTGTGCATCTTCCAGGCGGATTTTTTGAGAACCCTATCGAAGTGAGCTCTCATGGAGATTCCGGGGCTGAAGGTGACTCCGAGCCAGGTCATGTGGGGGACGACCGTCATTCTCGCCTCAGGGGGGGGGTCGGGGATGGGGGTCCTGTTGGGCATCGTGTGGTGGTAGAGCTCGGTCTTCCCCTCGTCAAGGGATAAGCCGAATTCTGCTGCTGTTTCTCGAATGATAGCGATCGCTTTTGCGGCTAAGGCGACGTTTTTGATGCATGAGTGTTTTCCGGAGAGGATTATGAGTCCATCGTCCATGTATAAAATCATGTCTACCAGTTGGGATCCTTCACGGCGGGGGAGTCGCTCGCGAAGGCGCTGATTGAAAGCGTACGTGTAGAGAACCGCCAAAATAGGCGAGAGGGGGCTTCCCTGGGGGAGGCCAAATGTGGGGCCGGGTGGACTGATGTAACCGTCGACCTTGATGGAGCCCTTTCGGTTAGAGAGGAAGGCTTTGATCCATTTGATCGTGGTGTCGTCGAACCCCAGTTTATCCAGGGCGGCCACGAGGCCGTCCGTGGGGACTGAGTCGAAGAAGCCCTTGAAATCGAACTTGATCAAGGAGCAGACTTTTTGCTTTGCTTTCTCCTGGGCCATGAGAAACTTTGCCTTGGCGAGGGCGTCAACCGTGCTTCGACCCTGGTGGCCGCAGAATTGGGCCGGGACCAGGTTGAGGGCTTCGGAGTCATAGGCCAGTCTGTGGGCCATGACACGTTCTGCGACTTTGCTGATGCATTCGAGGAGTGTGATGGGGCGATACGCCTGAGGGGAGGAGTAGTCTGGTTTGCCGGGTTTTTGGATAACCGCGACAAGGGCCAGGAGCCAGTCCTCAGGTAGGGTACCTTTGGTGATGGATGTGGAGACTATGAAGAAGATCCAGTCTTCGGCAGCGGCCCAGGCCTCCCGGAGGGCCTTGTAGCCGACGCCGCTTCTTCCCGGTGCTTTGGCCATGGAAGGGCCGAACACCGCCGATTTGACTTCTTGTTTCGTGATAGGGACAAACTGCCTTTTCTCCCTGTCGAGGGAGGGGATGTCTGGTATGTTCACCGGGGGGCGTTCCTGGGGGAAGAACGCCTCCCTGAAAACCTCCGCTTTCTCCTGTGGGGAGGAGGCAACACGGTCAGGGGTAACTAGTGGCGGAGAGGGGTAATCTCGGCCTCCCAAGCCCCAGGTTTTCAGCCTGTGAACTTGGTCGGGGGGCGTGGTCTCGATGAGGTGGTCGAGGTACTTTTGCTTGGCGGCTAGGAAGTGTCCCTTGAATCTGCTGCGGGCGATTCTGAGATCTTCGGCTGCCTGGGCCTTCCTGGGGTGGAAAGGGGGGAGGCAACGATATTTCCTGGCTAGGCTGGTCTTATCCTGGTGGAGGAGGGTGAGTTCAGCGTCCCAAAAGGGGAGGGGGGAGGACCGGTTAGAAGTGGGGCCTTCTGCCGTGGCTAAAGCGATGTCGATATTTTCCGCGAACACCCTGGCCGCTTGGGAGAATTCCTCTTTGTTGAGGAGTCTTTTGTATGGTTCCAGGCCTTCTTTTAGGTGCTTCCTGAACTGGGCCCAATCAACCGCTCCTTTGCGGAACGATTTGGGCGGTTTGTTGGTAGACCTTTCTCTGAATCGGGGGTGGATTGTGAGGAGGGTGCCGACGTGGTCGCCGGGTTGTCCAATGGTGCCGTCGAGCTCCCACTGGGTGGTCCAGTTGTGGTTGAGACCCTGGTTTGTGAGGGTGAGATTGAGTACCGAGGGCTTCCTGGTGTGGATTCTCGGGTAGTGTGTAGGTTTGGTCGTGTCGTTGTGGAGCGATAGCCCCTTGTCCATGGCCCAGTCGTGAAACTTGGCTCCCTTGTATTCGTCCTTGGCGAGGGCGTCGAAGGTCGAGTGATGGACGTTGAAGTCCCCCATAATGATAGTGTCCTGGAGGGGCACTTCCCAGTTCGTGAGCTTCTGGAGAACGTGGGATTGGTCGGTAGCGGAGTCTTCCGCTGGGGGGCGGTAGATTCTGACTATGTTGATGCGCTTCCTGTGTGCGGTGATGGAAGCGTGTATCATGGCGGGTGAGGCAAAGGTGTTGGGGTTCACTGTAAGTCCATGCTCCGGAAGGAGCTTTTTGTTGACGTAGATCCCTACCCGGGGCTTCTGGTCGCGAGGCCACGGGGAGAGGGGGAGGGCGAGTGTCCAGTCTCTGTGCTTGGGGGCACCTTTCTGTCCGCCTCCGATGTTGTTCCAGGGTAGTTCGGTTACTACTAGGATGTGGTGGGTGCCCGAGATATGATCCAAGGCCATGTGTAAATCCGCGTTGCTTGTTCTGACGTTGAGATTTGCCGCTCTAAGCACCATTGGTTCAGGTGTCTAGAGGTGGGAGGAAGGGGGTGGTTAGGGTGGCCCCGGGGGGGATGCCTGCCCAGACTGCTCTGCCATCGTCGGCATATTCGATGACAGGGAGGTTGTTGTAGACTGCCCAGAGACGGAACTTCTTGGTCAGGTCTACGTCCGACATTTTGGAGACGTCCCTGGCTGGGGCGCCTGGCTTCCCCTTGGGGATAGCCCTAATAAGATTGGCCGCTTTTCGGACCGGTGAGTCCGCGGGGGCGTCCTTAGGCTTGGGGGGGGTGGTCTTCTTTTTGGGGGGGTTCGCTGCGCGTTGGATGAGTTTTTCCACGCAGGTCCTGTCCCAGGCGGGGTGTTCCTGGGCGCAGTTGGGGCATTGGTAGGGGAAGTGCTCGCACTTCTTCCCCGTCAGGCGGCATTCCTTATTGCCGCAAGTGTGGGAGAGGGTGGCATGTGAACCAGCGCAGAGGGCGCATACTTTGGTTTTAACCGAGCATCGCCACGTGGGGTGTCCCACCTTCCAGCATCTCGTGCACTGGTTGGGGATGGTGGGGGAGCTATGGAACTTTTTAAAGGTGATTCTTCGGCCCTCGATGTAGTGAGGGTTGTTGAAGAGGAGCTTTCCTTCAGCTTCTTCAGTGGTGACTGCGAGGAGGAGAAGGGGGGGTCGGGATGTGTTGCTCTTGGGGCCGACGAGCCACCTAGAGTTTTCGGGGATAATGTCCTCCCCGTCTATGCCGACTGCTGTGGCGATAGTGGTGCAGACCTCTTTTACGTTGGGGAGGTTCCCATGTTTCGCAGGCCATCCGTGAACTACGAGGTCCTTGGATGGCGCGGAGGTCCTCAAGGTGAAGGAGACTCCAATTACTTTTCCCAGGACATCGGCGCCGTGCTTGGCGAGGATATCCCATTCTTCCGCCACTGCTGGGGTGAGCAGGACGTTGTTCCTGGCAGTCCACCTGAACCCTTTGATCGAGCAGGTGGGAGTGAGAGGGGTGAGCTCTTTGTTGATGGTGTTGATGGCGGTTTGGCCATCTATGATCACGGTGTTGGTGTCTCGGGTGATGGGGTGGTCAGGGGCGAAGAGAAGTTCCCCTCTGGTGAGGGGGTCCCTAATCTTCTTCCTGTATGCCGAAGGTTTGTTCGGGCTGGGGTTGAATTTTCTCCCTTTGGGAGTCTTGGCTTTGGCTGCTTCCGCGTAGGATGCAGGGGGCTGGATCTGGGTTGTAACCGTGATCCCCTGGGATGGAGGGGCATCGGAGTTTGGAGTAACCCCCGGGGCCGAAGGTCCCGGGGCCTGGTTCTTGGGGTTCCCCTTGTTTTTGGGGTTCCCTTCCTGGGGTTTGTTGCTGAGGGCTTTCTTGGCGAGGCCCTCGATTCTGGCTATCGCATCCTCCATCTTCGATAGCCTGCTGGAGGTGGAGGTCCTGAAGGCCTCATCCTCATCGGGTGACTCGTCGTCCAATGAGGAATCGTTATCTTTGGCTGCCTTGATGATGGCAGTGATGGGGCCGTTGGTGAGCACCTCATTGTCCGAAATTGCTATGATGAGCTGGGTTTGGTTCATAGCAGCTGCTAGCGCTGCGTTGAGGAGGAGGCGGACCAGATGCGGGCGTACTGGGTCGGCCGTGGCAGCGGGGATGCTGTCGAATGCAGAGGGGAATGAGCTGAGGTTGTTGAAGACCTCGGTGACCCATTCGGCAGCGTTGTCTTCAGCAATTTGGACAGCGGTGATGAGAGGAGCAGACTGGAGTGGGTGATCCAGTCCCTCAAGGGGGTCGGGTTTGTAGAGCATAGTTGAAGCTTTGGTGAGGGTGGAGAGAATTCGGGGGGGAACTCGGGTACTAGCAGCAGTGGGATCGTCTCTGGTATTGAGACACCTCGCAGAGGCTGGAGATCACTGATCACTGAGGATAGAACGGGAGGAGGGGGATGGACTTGGAGGATTCCCTTTTTTTTTTTTGGAGTAGAGGGTATTGTATTGATGATCGCCATGAAACCAGCTACAATTACAATATAGGCAACTAACGGCCAAGGCCCTTTAGAAAAGAAGTGATTTCGAGAGAAAAACCCCATTGGGGAAACTTGTGTAGGCTAAGAGTTTTGTAGCTTAGAGGGTAGTGGTTACGTTCCCCGCGGGGTCAGTAACAGAGACTGGGGTTCTAATAGTAGGCCCACTTGCTCCTAGCGTCTTTCCTTTCGGCATCGTGGGGGCGGCAGGCTTCTTTTTGGGGATTGGCGGTTGTGCCACGAGTTGGATGTGACAGTTGACGCACCATCTAGTCCAGGAGGGGTGTGCGCCTTTGCAGAGGACGCATAGGTGGGGCGTGTTTGGGGCGACCGATGAGTGGTGGTGGGAGGGGTGATCCTGGCTGCAGGAGCCACAGACTGGGTTGGTCCGGCGGCACCACGCCTCTGAATGGCCAAGTCGCCAGCAATGGCGGCATTGGTTGGGTTTGGTCTTCGCGGCTGTGAAAGCGCGGACGGGGTGGGGACGACCTTCATAGAAGAGAGACCCAGATTTAAGAATAGCCGCCTTTGCTTGGGGCGACAGAAAGAGGCGTAGGGATGCGCTGGATCCCTTGTGACGGTCGGGGTTCGCAAGCCAGCGCCCAGGGGAGGCTGGAAGCGGTTCTGAGATGTTGTTTTGGGCCATGAGCGCGAGCGCCATAGCTGAAGGGTCAGTCCAATTGCCAGGGGGGCCGAGCGGAAGGTTGTAGACGACAACCAGCGAGGAGTTGTCGAACGTTAGATGCTGGAATTGCACCTTGTACATATCTTGGAGAATTCTAGGAAGAATCTCCGGGAGTTTGGCAACGTCCTCCACAGAGTGAGGAGTAGCAATGAAGTTGCTGAACGGCGACCAGGCGACGCCTTTCAGCTGGAAGTGAGCTGGCGCAAGCAATCGGTTGATGTGCTCGACTACGGCTAGGCCAGAGGTCTGGGCCTCTGGGGCGATAGGTGATAGTGGTTTAAACGCCGCGGAGAGGGGGGTCTTCGTTTTGGAACGCATGGGCAAGGCGACCTTGGGCGAAGGGTTAAATTTCGGGGGGTTAGTCCCGGTGGGAGGTGGGGAAGCGGCCTTGGCGGCTTCTGCAAATGTAGGCTTCTTCGACTTGGGGGCCAAAGTTTTGGCGGTGGTGGAGGGAGCAGGGGGGGCGGCCGCACGCTGCTTGCCCTTGCCGCTCGCCGCTGGGGCGTGGGTGGTAGGAGTGGGGAGAGGGGCCCTATATGGTGTAACGATCTCCATAAGGGTCACGTTGGTGGCAATAGCCTCTGCAAGAAGATCCATAGGGATCGCAGAGAAAAAAGCATTGATCAGCGATCGCAGCGGGGGGGTGAGGGAGGGGGAGCCTCCGGGGGGGACCCGAGTGAGGTCGGCGACGAGGCTCGAGACGACGCGAGACGTCTGATCAACTTCGATCTGAGGATCGATGGGGTTGGTGGTGGTGGCAGCAGCGGGGGGCAGGGCCTGGGGCTGAGCTGGGCGGCGTGGGGTGGGTGATCCAGTTGGATCCCACGCCAGGAGGCGGGCTTTCCTGGCTGACTCCTTGTTGGCGGCAGCGTGGGATTCCTGTGCAACTTTGAGGGCTGCCCAATCGGTAGGTGGGCGACGTTGGGGGGTCGCAGGTGCGATCTCTTGTTCCGAGTCGACGGGGGTGTCAGGGCGGGACTCGCCTGAGACGGACTGACCACCCATGTCCATGGGGATGTCAGTGGTGTCGGTGGGGTTAGAGACAACCCGTTGACGCTTAGAGTGCGAAGGCCCAGCGGGGGGGCGATTTGACATTGAGAGGGCCCCTGTATTGAGCAAAGGCAGAGAGAGGTTACCCCAGGCGATCGACAGATGGCGGAGAAATGACTTGGAGGATCTTTTTTTTTTTGTGTAACGCATGTATTGGGGGTAGCTCCAAAGCCTAAGGCTTATGTGAGCGACTACTCTACATGAGGAAGGGTAGCCTACATGACTAATGAGATAGAAGAAACTGAGGGGGGAGGGAAGTTAGTGCTGCTAATCTACTACGCTAAATCCAACGAGATCAGTAGCCCCCTGCCTCGGTGAGACAGGTCCTAGTGCTTCGCCGAAACGGCGAGTGAAAGAGTGCGTGGCCTTGAGCCACTTGAGGAAAGAGTCGAGCTTGTCGGAAAACAAGGTCGTGAGGTCGACGTCACCGTCATCATTCTCGATGAGGTGCCTGGCTGGGTCCGTGATCGGGCAGTCGGTGATCACGTGGACGACCGTTTGGATGTCGATTGTACCACATGGGCATGCAATCGGAGCGTCTGGCTCGTCGATGTGCATCTTGAGGAAGTAGGACCCTACTTTGCAGTGTCCTGAGGTGATTCGAGCGAGGAGGGCGGTTTCCCTCGCTGGGCGACGTAGGTCGATGAATGTGGGGTAGGTGGTGTCCTCTGCATCACGGAGGAGGTCGAAGGTGCGGACTATGTGGTCCTGGGGGATGTTTTCTTCCAGGTCTTCTGCGAAGGCCTGGGCAAGGAGTTGTTTGTAGCGTCTCGTGGCTACTCGTCGTGAGGGGGACGTTTCGGTGAACGACTCCGGGACGTACATGGGCGGTCTGTAGTAGAACGCCTTCTTCGGGGGGTGGAGGGTGTGGAATTTGTTTATCGTGAAGATATGGAAGGTGGTAGGGCAGGCGAGAATTGCTCTGCTAGCCAGGTTGTGGAGGTGGGAGTGGTAAACCATTCTCCTCGTAGGGTTGGTGAGGCCATCGATGATGGCCCTGTTGGCGATTACCAGAGCCAGGTCTGGTGTAAGGAGGTGGGCGGGCATGTTTCTAAGTGCCCCCATGAGTGCAAGGTTAGCTGCGTGGGTGCGTTCCCCAATCGAGTGGGCGGGGAGTTGAATGGTGAACACCTGGGGGGTGTACGGCGAGTCGGGCGGGAGGAATCACGGGAAGATCTTTAGATGTGAGTGGCGGTGGCTGATGCCTATGAAGAGTACTGGGGTGCCAGTAAGGGCGACCGCTTCAAGCAGCGAGATGATGTAGTTCTCTACCGCGAACGGCGGAGGTTTCCGGATGTCGTCTATGACCCACGATCTTGGGTGTTGTGTGGGGATCCAGGGCGGGATGATGACCGGGTAGGGGAGGGGGAGCTCCCTGGCGTATTGTGCCACTCTGTCCAGGATGGTTGTGTCAGAGGGCGGGGGGTTGTCTATGAGAGGCATGAGTAACTTCCTCGTCGGGTGTGACGTGAAGTAATACGGGACCCTGGAAACGTAGAGCTCTACGACCAGGTTGAGGTGTGAGCTGAGGAGGGGAACCCCAGCGAGGGCGTGAGTGACCCAGGTTCGGGTGGTGCGGTGTGTGCCAAGGCATCTGACGAGGGCCCTGTGTTGAAAAGAGTTGAGTTTGTCGGCGTCACTGGTCCTACCAATGCTGGGAATTCCTGAAACGCAATATTGCGCAAATCCGTGGGCGCAATCATCGGCCGCAGTAATTCAAGGTTCTGGTCTCTCAAGGTCTTCCCAGGAATTGTTAATTCCCATGACGAGTTGGGAAATACGGACTTATGTGTTAACAGAAATTCTACAGAGATACGCCAAGTCTATAACACGAGTAATTACTGCTCTGCAAATTCTAGGAGTATTTTCCAAATCCCGGCCAGTGTATTGCAGCGCCAGAAAAAGACCAGGATTAATTCCCGGGCTTAGATAAAAACGATGGGAGTTACCTAAAACCCAAGACAGAAATTCTACGTCGCACGGGCACTGTACATATTCCGCCAAATACTGGCACTATGTGCCGAGATCCTCTGAGGCGCAAGGTTAGAGACTCGGAATTATGATAGAAACGTTTGTACTTTCCGAATGTTGGACAAATACCGTGTATCGCGCCGGAATTGCCCGTGATCCTGTTAAAAGCTGCAATTACGCGCCAAAACGAAAGGTTAGAGTCCAGGAATTATATAAATCCCGCGGCGCCGCGCATGAAATCCGGTAATTCCCCAAATTTCGAATCTCAAATATAAGTCCCAGAATATCGGTCTGGCATCTTAGACAAAGCCTGCGTGAGGCACCAGATGGCCGTTACGAGGGGTCCCCACTACGCACCATAGAGCGATGTCTGGTCGCACAAGGCTCGCTGCGAGTACACGTCTGTAAGCATCTCCACATGCGAAGAAAAAATTAGACTGACTCTATCGCCTGAGGCACGGTGGATAAGAGCCATGGTTGATTTGGTGGCGCGATCGCGATGCTGGGTCGCCGATACCGATCGTTCGGGGAGCCAGCGCCTGGGCAAGTCCTATTTTAGGAACGTCAGTGCTAGTGGGCGAAAGTGTTCTGCGCATGTATATCCACAATAATGGGCAGGTACAACGCTACGCCATGTATGTGATTATGTTTTCTCTTTATACCTGGCGTTGTTCAGCGACCTGTTTCAGAACGAAGAAAAAGGCAAAAAAAAACTGGGATCAGAGCAGGAGCTGCTGCACGGCGAGAACTAAGGTGCTCACCGTGTATATTCTTCACCGCTCTTGCAGCCTACGGCACATGGTACAGGGAGAAAGATGGCACGCAACTTTTTGGGAGGTGCTTGGCTCTCCTGTCCAGCGTGCGCTCACCAATAGAAAAACATATAGTCAGTCGGACAAGGTGCCAAGGTCGAGAGTAGGTGCCGCTCACTTGTTCATCTTGCCTGTGCAGAGGATACACCTGCACGTATAGTTGAGCCGATGAGGAAAGGAGACAAGGGTAGGGGGAATGGGCGTGATGGAGGGCGAGCAAAGCGTCGCGACCTCCAGGAAGGTTAGCAAATGCCACACTTACATAATCCACAAAACTTACGGTTCCAAACGTTACGCAGAGACTATTCATTAGAAGCAGCCGAGCTTGAAATGTTATACGCACGCGGCGGGTACCCACGTGGCGCCCGGGCCCGGGTGCGCCATGCGGAACGCAGAGAACATGTACATACATCATGCGCGCTAAAGGCGGCCGCCGTAAAATGCAAAAAGTGTGGCCTTTTCCTCTGAGATACCACATTCGGCCATCAGCTCCCTTACACAGACGTCCCCGAGAAGCCTGGGGTTATTCAATACTAGCGCCGCCCCCACAACTACGGATTTATCAGCCCCAAATCCTTCAAGTATAAAATCGAGCGCGGGGGTGATTTGGAATCGAGGAGAGATTGTCGCGCGATCGAACGAGGGCGGAACGTGAGTCGTGTGGGAAGCGATGGGGGACAAAGAGAGTGCGTCGAGTGAAAGGGAGTTGGCATCCGCATCAGGGGAGGAGGGCTGCGTATGGCATGGGCGTGCCGATGAGGTAGCAGGGTGCTGGGGCGATTTCTCGGTGCGGTCGTCGATGTCCCAGTGTTGCAGCTCACTGATCTTCGTATTCATGATTCGGATGTTATCCAAGAATGCAAAAATACTCTCGGTCAGTGTACGGGGAACTGTGCCGAGTACCCCTTGGGAGTGAGTCCCCCTTGAGAGGCGCGAGCTCCATCGGGCTGCGTGGGGAATCGCCATCTTGTGCTGAAACGTCTGGAGCATGAGAGCCACCGCCCGCTGAACTACCGGGTTTCCCGTTTGCTGGACTGCCCGACTGACGTATGCGTGAACTTTGACGCTCGTGGCATCAGGGACAGCGTTGGGCTGGATCTCTGGGCGGGCGTAAAAGCACACCACCATTGCATCGTGGTGGTAGTCCATGCACACGAGCTATTAAATCAAGAAATATCAGCCAAAGAGATGACGGTCAGGAAAAATCCACGCACGGCGTCACCGACATCCTGACAATCGGTTACCCAAGATGCCGCGCGTTGTCCGTGCTCCTTGATATAGTGTATCGGATGGGCGGCCTTGATATCGAGG
>KL198112.1:72810-114574 GCA_000697705.1 Botryobasidium botryosum FD-172 SS1
GAGTACTAGTTGCAGTTACCACCTAGAGGCTGAAAAAGCTTAATCAGTTACGTTGCACAAGGTGAATGCAAAAGAACACTTACGAACTATCACCCAGGCGATGGGGGCAGGATGCTCGGCGTTGTTGGGCCAAATCGGCCCTGATCAGTACTTAGAAGTTAGATAGGCCCGTGCACGGATGCAAATGTCACGTCAGCAACCGCCTGATGACTCAGAGGCTCCCAAGTACCCAACTCCCACCACAGAGATTGATGGCGATCGCCCAGCGAGCGAACTCGCTCCTGGTAAGTACTGGTAAGTGCGCCTTGTCCGCTGGCGAGGGCACATTCCTGATGCCCACGTCCACTTTGCAGATCATAGTCTCCAAGCCATCCGTTTATCGCGATGCCATGGAGGCCATCGTGCCATCGATGGTCTGGAGTTCGTTCATCGGACCCACTCTCTGCAACCGTCCACCGTGTTGCCAAAATCGCCGGCGGTTACTTCACGCCGCGTCATCGCGATATTGCTTCGCGTTACTTTCACCCAGCTTACAGATCGCCTCTGATCTTGCCTCCTCTACGATTCGTTGGTGAGCGGATCCCCGCATGTTGCCTAACACAACTGACCCGATCTCTGTGTTCCTCCTCAAGTCATGATCCTCCCCTCAGGTTGGGATTATCTCCTCCGCATCATCTCTAGGCGCCAGCTTCCTACACACGTACCGGCGCGCCATGACTCCGCCCCCTGCATATAAAATAATATAGAATCATAGAATAGTTATTGTGTATACTCTTCATATATACTTGTTCTTTATTTTTCGACAAGATCCGCTGCATAAAGATAGCGCCCCGCACCCGCGCCCGTCGTTCACGTGGGGAGGAACTTTGGGTTTTGGGGTGGCCCTGATACTCCCGCGATGCCGCCGGATGGCGCTCACGCTAGTGGGCTGGGCGCGCGATGTATTTAGCGAACGCGTAAATGGCGTGCGTGATACGATTGGGCAGGCACGTTCGGCGGGAGGCGCTAGCCTGGAAGATGTTTGTATAACTCGACGCTCGATAGGCGACCCTTCGCCCTACCCCCCCCTCTGTGAACGCGTATCGTTTGACACCCCAAAGTGAACGGACGTCGTCCTTCCAGTGGTGGCATTCCTTTGATATCTGTGAGCACAGAGTACTTTCGCCTCCTCGCTCCCGAGTCTCATCCAAAACATAGGTCCAGCATGAGCAAAGGCGGAGGCCGGCCCAGTATCACCGAGGAAGAGTATATGAGGGAGTTTATGCAGCGCGCACAGGCCAAGAAGGCTTGGTCCACTCGGGATGTTACCGCCGAAAGGGGGAAGGCGAGTCTCTCGGCTTCGGCGGTTCCGCCGCCCCGTAGTGGCGCACAGGACTTGGACGACTCCTTAGATTTTGACCATGTTCCCTCTGGCGGGGATGAGGAGGCGGCGCTGGTCAATGGAGTCAGCAAAATGCGTGTAATCAGCACACGCGAAGCACCCTCGACGCGACACCAGTCCGGTTCAGCGACCACCGCTCGGCCTAAGGCCTCCGTTGCCGCCACGGACGGCGACGAAGGCGACGAGGACGAGGACGAGGACGACGAGGGCAACTGGGTCGATGTAAAAGTGAGCTCCACACGCGCGTCCAAGGCTACTCAATCACAGCCTTCACGCCCGCGTCCCCGCCCTCGGATCCAACCCGTCGCGCAGGCATGGCATCCCTCGCGTTCCTCATCTTCTTCTCTCAACACTCACCACCACAAGTCGCATAAGCCGCCCCGGACAGCCGCCGTTACCGATGATGATGTTGTCCTCCTGGAAAATCCGCCCCACACTACGTACCGCAAAGCCACCGAGCCAGCCCGTCATCCCCTCCCAGACATCCTTAGCCAGGACGAAGACGAGGGCGCGGCCCTCATTCCTCAGCGCAAAGTCGACCGCCGGGCATCGGCCTACCACGCTTCTCAGGGACGGGTGGCGAGGCGTGGACGTGACGACGCGGAATCTGACGGGCCTGACATTGTTGAGGTGGAGAGATACGAGCCCCCGCAACCTTCGGTGGACGAGTCAAGGACCAACCGGAAGGTGAAGGGGAAGTCGCAGAGAGATATCGGGGTGGGAAGACCACCTATGACTGAAGTAGGTGTTGCGTCGGCGAATACGCGCTTGTACAGTGGCGACCATCGACCTCCAGCTGCTTCCCCGAAACGTGCTGCCCGCGGCTCCGGTACTGCGGAGTCTTACGGACAGAACCGTCTCCCTCGTATGCGCTCCCGCTCCCGCTCCGATTCCCGTTCTCCACCTCCGCGCCGCGCCGGCAGAGGCGCCGCTAAAGCAAGGGATTACAGCGATAAGCCTGCGCGCAGTCATTCCCGCTCCCGCTCTCGTTCTCAGTCTCCGCGCCACACTGGCGGAGGAGCCGCTGGTACAGCCCGGCGCTACAACCCCCCGCACCGCTCTCCGTCCCGCTCCCAGTCTCCAGTCCGCGCTACCGACACCACGGCCCACGGGAAAAGAGGTCGCCCTCGTCCCCCATCTCCACGCCGCGAAATCACTGTCACATCTGGTGCGCGTAGCAAGCCGCGCCCCCAATCTCCGGCCCGCCCTGGCAAGCCCAGCAAGACCAACGTGGCTGCTGAGCCAAGGGAAGAGGGCGAGGGCGAGTGGGTTTACGACGAGGGCGAAGAGAGCGGTGCGAAAGGGAGGGGTCCACAGAAGACGGGAAAAGAGAGGAAACCACGCAAGAAGGAAGCAAAACGAAGAGAGGCAATCAAATTTTGTACCCCTGACGCGAAAGCGTGGTTATTAGCCAAGCTGGAAGACTTTCGACTTCTCCTTCACGCCCAAGACTGCAACGCCAAAGAGTGGTTCACTGACGAAGTCTTGTTGGTCTTTTTCGAGCTCTTCCCATTGCAGATCGCTGCCGATGATGGCGTCTCGGTCGAAGAGAAAGAGAATAGGGAGAAAGAAGTGAGTCCCTCCAATTCGCTTGGTTATTCTTTCGTGCTGGTTTCTAACTTGGGATCCAACATGGCATCTGTGTCGTAGCGCCTATATAGATGGATGATTCGGCGCTGCAATGCCACGACGCCAACCAAGCTTGACGATGCCAAGACTCCCATCGAGTATCCAGCCAATGGACAGGTCGAATGGTCGCGCCCTCGCAAATTGAGTGCCAAGCAGCTTATGCGACGCGACAAAATCAAGGACCACGCCAAGCTTCGCCAGGCGGCTATCGACGCGTTTGCTAAGGAGGGCGTCGAGCCCATTGCCTGTCGGATCGATCAGAAACAAACAGACCTGCTGTGGGAACAGATAGGGCAAGAGGAACAGAAGAAGTACTTGAAGCAAGCGGACGAGCAGCGCGCAACCCACGTGAATTTTGGGGATCAAAAAGGGCAAGTACTACGAGCAATGTCCTGTTCATCTTGCGTAGATCTGAGTGCTTTTTGTGATGCAGATTCACCGAGGATCTTGTCAAACATGTGGAGATGTGGCTATCTCTCACTCAGCGCCGGCTGCCAGCTGGCTATGCGCTGTCAGTACTCGTGTGCGGCCCGAATGAGAACGGCGTACTCAAGTCGGACGTGTAAGTACGTCTTCTTTTATTTATGTAAGGCATCCCCTAATCCTTGACCAACAGCATCGACATGCCGCCTCTAGGGGCAAAAGTGCACTTCTCCGATTGGCATGACTTTGATTGGAAGGGCGAGGTGGGCGAGAAGTGGAACGATTACTGTCTCGCCGCGCAAAGTGATACTTGCACGTTTCACTATCTTCACGAGCTTGCGCTGACATTGGATTCGCCTAGGGCAACGGAAGAAGCGCGGAGTCGGAGAGTTTGAAGGATTCTCTGACCCCAAGAAAATGCGACCAGCGCTTGCCGCGCCCAGTGAGGGCTGGAGCGCTGACAGGTATGTTACAGAGCTCCGAGGCTACATTGAAGCGCTGTACGGTAAGTTAAAACCCCAGTCGCGCGCACTTCTTGCCAATAACCAATGCTCTACAGATTTTGCTCGCACACCATCTCACCCAGGGGAGCTCGATTGGTCGGACCTCCTCAGCGTCCCTGGCGACTATCTCACGTCTACCAGCATCCCTCCTCACGTGGAACGCGTCCGGCCGATACACAGGATGGATCCTAAAGATGTGCGCGCTTGGTACAACTACATCTTACACGACCAGGCGTCGGAGAAGCCTTCATTTGCTTTTGTGTTTGAAGTGCAAGATTCTGCGGAGGAGGCTGGCGGCGAGAGTGGCAAGAGTAAGTTCTGATAAATGCTCTCGCATATCATCATACATTGAACAGCATCAACTCATTCAGATACGGCTAATGCGGATGCCGGAGCTGCAGCGGATGCCGGAGCTGCAGCGGATGCCGGAGCTGCAGCGGATGCCGGAGCTGCAGCGGATGAGGGGTCAGATGGTGAGCCCGACGACTCAGTGACCGGGTTGAGCGAGGAGAGTGAAGATCATGAGGCTACTGACGATGAAAACAATGGTGACGAGGTTGATATGGAAGTGGAAGATGAAGCTGACGGCCACGAGGTTGACGTGGAGCGGGGAGCGTCGAGGAAGAGAAAGTGAGTTGACCTTAGCTCTAAATACAACGCTCGAACCCTTACGCTAGGTGGTCCCCACTCACTAGAACAAGCGCCAGCATCAGTGAAGGACACGCAGTGGACGAAGATCCTCAGCCCGCGGCGAAAAAGTGAGTGACATGATTTTGCCTTTCGTCACAAATCTGCTTACTCATTGAATGGCAAACGGCAGGCCAAGGGAAACCGGTCCCGAAGGTAGGCAGACGAGCGGGAAAGGAAAAAAGAAGGCTTCAGAGCCCCAGTAAGCCTTATCGTTTGCTTCTTGGGCCGCAGCGAAGGCGTTGTACTGATGGGGATGGCATTTACAATTGGTCAGACTGAACGACGACGTATCTGAGCCGGAAGAGGCACCAGTGAGTGCTGCTCTCAAAGCAGGCAATAGAGGAAAAGCGAAGATGGCGCCGCCCGCGGCCCCCCCAAAAAAGTGAGCTCGTCATGTTCATGGGCGCCCAACAGCATCATGACTGCCAAGCTTTCTAGGATCGAAAAGGCCGCAGCGTCCGCGAGCCAGGAAGAACCTGCTGCGCCCACGACACGCGTGGCGGGCAAGGCGGGCAAGAGAGCCAAAGCTACGGCCTCGAAAAAGGGGTGAGAACAATATACCCACTAGTCTTTACATCCGTATCTGATCTCACCGCGGCACTGCAGGGCCGACATTACTACGCCTGCGAGTAATGATGAAGAAAATGCGCCGAAGCCAGCTCCCGCGCGACCGACCCGATCGCAAACTGCCGCGAGCAAGGTCGCCAAGGCGGCGCTCGAGGAACCGTGAGCAAATGGCTGCTATATGCGATGCCATGGATGCTAATAATAATGCAGCGAGACGGAGGAGCCTGGACAAGGCTCCGCCTTTGGGCCCGATGGCAAGAGAAGGTCGACCAGACTGCCTACGGCGGCTCCGGTCCCAGCCCCGATCAAGAAAGCTCCGGCGGCGAGGAAGAAGAAATAGCGTCGTTTGAGCAAAAGCGGCCGCACGTATCGTCTGTAAGCATTGATTCACTATTTTTCCTTCTGTAGCTGCTGCTAATGAGCATCTTAGTTCGCTGTATATATTTTGATAGCTACACATTTGAATAATGAGGTGCTCGAGCGCCCGCCATACGTTTAGTGGCATAGCAGGACTGAACCATAAAATACCCTCCACTGGCCCGGACACCAGTATTCCGGCATTCTTTATGTGCATTATCTCTGCGTGATACGGGCGTACCGATATTAAGACAGGTCTACACACTTCTCGCGTCCGGTGTTTTGAGCTAGAGGATGAGATAGCTGTGAGTGCATGATTATACCAATCACCGGTGTGGTTACTGAACGTTGGCGGTCTCGTGTACCTGTGGTTTTGATAGGGTGTACGTTGTCTGCAACGAATGTGGGGTTCATAGTAACACGCCAAGACGCCATACTTAAAGTGGCTATTTCGATTTTCTGTTTGGCACCAACACGATGCAAGCTAGTAAGCACCCCAGCACCATCGCCAGATCGCCAGCGACGACACGCCCCCGTACCCGCCCCAATACGCCCCGATTGACCATGGACAGCTATACAATTGCAAGACCAACAACTCCTACCCATGACTTACCCGATGCGGCCCCCGACGACCTTATCGAGGACGCTTTCGGTTCCCCGCAGTCCTTGACAAGCACTCTCGTTGGGGACGACGATGGCGATCTCGCGGCGGCTTTTGCTGCAAATGAAGCGGAAGTTGCCACATTCGTGGCAGACGCCGCTGGAGAGCTTGCGCCAAACGTGAATCCAACGCTTTTTGGTCACGATGGGTCTATCGTGGCTGCACCGATCCCTTTCAGCGCGATCCCGGGGTTTGAGGAGGCTGTGGGAGATGAAGTAGAGCGCCTTGAGGCCCTGTTACCGGTATGCCATGTCCACGGTGTGTACTGTACGCAAGGGATAACTAATAACTAACATGTCGGATTTATCGTAGGATCACGCGACAAGTTTTGATATGGACGCTGTGCGCGTACTCGCCCGAGCTCGCGTGAGGGAAATCGTTGCTCAGCTCTTGCGCGGCAACGAATACGTGGACGAGGGGGAAGATAATGAAGATGCTGTCGAGGAAGGATTCGCCGCTCGAGACAACATTGGCGAGGAGGAAGCCGCTAGCGGCGAAGATGGGATGTTTACCATGGATTGAGTCCTCCTATTCCATTGTTGTTCTACGTTTCCTATGGATCGTGTCTTGCACCAATAGTATGTCTTACTGTGAATTCTGACGGATCCCTGCCGCATAGCAAGCATGTTCTGACCTGCTCCCTATTAATGAAAAATCCGTATTGATCTCGGGACAACGTACTCGCGTGTTGGGCCAGCGGCCAAGGTCACTGTATCACTCCATCATAGGCGGCTTCACTGCCTAGTCAGCGACGCCGCCAAAAACGCATACCACCCAACCCGGAAAACATTGTCTTTGACGCTAAGCGTCTTGTTGGCCATAAGATGTCAGACGCTGACATCACGCACGATCAGAAGCACTGGTGCGTAGGCTTAACGCTGTAACACGCGCATCACACGTATATACTTACGCTTTCAATCTTCCTTCAGGCCATTCAAGGTTGTTGACAAGTCCGGAAAGCCCTCGATCCAGGTCAAGCACAAGGGCGAGACCAAGGATTTCGTACGTTGTCCATCACCCTTGCCGTACGATAGAAGGCTTACTTTATATCTTACCCAGACCCCTGAGGCCTACCTCGGCAAGAAGGTCACCCACGCCGTCGTCACCCGTCCCCGCCGACTTCAACGTCGCTCGGCGCCAGGCCACCAAGGACGCCGGTACCATCGTCGGTCTCATTATCCTTCGTATCGTCATCGAGCCAACCGCACGCGCCATCGCCAACAGTCTCGACAAGAAGGACGGTGAACGCCAGATCATCTACGATCTCGGTGGTGGAACCTTCGACGTCAGCTTGATGTCCATTGACGGGTGGTGTACGTGAAGCCTCATCATATCTATCTCTCACTCGAACTTGTACCATTCTTTATAGGTCTTCGAGGTACTGGCTACTGCTGGTGACACCCATCTTGGTGGAGGACTTCGACAACCGCGTCATCGATTACTTCGTCAAGCTCTACAAGAAGAAGACTGGTATCGGCGTCGGCCGCAACCTCTGCGTTCCTCAAGCGCGAGGGCGAGGAGGCCAATCGTACGTTCGTACACTCTAGCCCCAGGCGCCCACCAAGCTCGAAATTTCGAGCTTCGAGGGCCAGGATTTAGCCAGGGTCATAACTAACGTTTCCCGCCGATTCCCAGGATTTGATAGCAGTTTTTCTCAAATCCGGGGATTTATGGGGAATTCTGTGTATTTTAAACGAGTTGGAATTGGCATGCACGCGAGGACAGGATATATACATAAAACCTAGGAATTGTGAAAAACCTGACCAGAAACACTGAGAAGATCTGAAGGCGCACTTTGCGTGCGAGTTTTTGCGCAATAATGCGCCTCAGGAATTATAATCGGAAGGGTCACTGTCGGCGTGAGGGTGGTGGGTGCTCCCCCACCATGTGGGGGCGGAGTAAGTTAATATGGGGCGGATGGTGCCCAGGTAGAATCAGAGCGCCGCGGCGGACGACACCCCACGGCTGAGTTTTTTGAAAATGTGGAGGGGGACCATGTTTTTGGTGGCCTTCTTGAGTGAGTTGGCGACGTGAGCGTGGAACGTCAGCCTTTGGTCGTAGTCTACGCCTAGCCAGCACATGAGTTTGACTTTGGTGACCCCCGAGACTTCGGGGGCGGGGTTCTTCGAATCCTCAAAGAGGTACATGAGTTCGGTCTTCCCGGGGTCAATCAAGATGCCAAAGGTGTTCGCCCAGGCGGTGAGGGCGGCGAGGAGGTGGGGGATGAACTTCGCGATCATCGCCCATTTGCGTTTAGTCCAGATGATGAACATCCCATCATCGACGTACATAATGAGTTCTTCCAGGTTTGAGGCAGAGATGCCCTTTATCTTGGAGAGGTAACGGCGCACGAACTCCTTGAGGTCGCTCGTGAATAGGATTGAGAGAGAGGGGGAGAGGGGCGATCCTTGGGGGATGCCCTCTTCGATGTCGAATTCCTCCGAGACGATGCCGTCTATACGGAAGGTGGTGCGCATGCCGTCTAGGTAGGCGATGATCCATAAGGTAAGGTCCCTAGGGAACCCTTTTCTGTGCAGGTGCTCGATGAGCCTGGCGCGAGGGATGGAGTTGAAGAATCCTTTTATGTCGAATTTGAGTAGCGCGATTTTCTTGCAGTTCTGCTTCTTGTAAGAGGTGGGGTCGGGGGGGAGTTCGCACAGCTTGGTGACAATGTGCATTAGGTTTGTGGACGCGTCCACTGTGGATCTGCCTTGAAGGCATGCCATCTGGTCGTCGACCAGGTGGTGCTTGATGATGTGGTACGAGACTCTTTGAGCTGCCATACCTTCGTGTGTTTTCGAAATAGATTCGAGGAGAGCGATGGGCCGAAACGACTTCGGCACGGTGTACGTGGGCTTCCCCGGTTTTTGGATTACCGGAGTGACAGTTGCTTTGAGAGGGGTGGGGTGCGTGGCCGTGGCTTTGCAGTCGTTGGCTAGGCGCAGTTGGAGGTGCATCGTTTGGTCCCAAGCGAGGCGCAGAATGTTAAAGCCTATGGCCGATGGACCCGGGGCTTTTCTGATCGAGGGGCCGAAGACCTGCTTGCGCAGCTCCGGCATGGTGTAAGGAACGTTGGGTGCCGTGGGGATCTGTTCGATCCAGGCAGGGTAGGGAGTGGGGGCGATGTTGTCTCGCGAGAAGAAGGCGGCATGGAATATCTTCGCCTTGTCAATAGGATCGGGGACCGGGTCCCCAGTGGTCGGGTGAGTGAGGGGGGGTGATGGGAGTTTGCGGCTACCCTTGCCCCAGTTTTTTAGTGACCAAACGGTTGATTCCGTGATGTTCTCCAGTATCCTGGAGAAGAAGAGACGCTTGGTGTCGTGTATGGCGTATTCGAGCCTTCTCAGTAGATAGGCGTGCGAGCGGTCGAGTTGCTCAAGGTCAGGCGAGCCTGGGTCCCTGAGCGCCGTGTGAGAGAGATGGTGCCAGGCGTGGTCCACCGAGCGTTTGAGTTTTGAGAGGGTGCGATTCCACCAGCATTTTGATTTTTGCCCCTTCGTTTTCTTGGGGGAAGCAGCTTTGGCGGCCTGAGTGAGGACACGCATGAGAGTATCGGAGACCTGGTCGAGGTCCCTATTGGTGGATGCGAGCTTGATCGCGTTGGTTCTGAGTCCCACGGCAAGCGCCGCGGTGAAGATATCTTTGTCCAGATGATGACTGAACGGAGGGGAGGGGGGGAGAGGGATGGTACCAGAGCCGGTGTCCAGCTCTGTAGTGATGAGGGTATGGTCCGCGAAGGCGACTGTCCTGCCTACGGTGACCGTGGGTTTGAGTTGGGCGTGAGCGAGCGGGTTAGCAACAACGAGGTCGATGCACGAGGGTCTGGTGCCCCTCCTCCTATCAAAGAAGGTGGGCTGTCTGCGGGGGTTGAGGAGGGTTAGCGAGTTGTGGTCAATCCAGGACCTAATCTTGGTCCCTGCGGGATTGCATCTAGCGCGGCTAGACGTGGCCCAGGTGCGGTGGTGTGCGTTGAAGTCTCCCGCTACCAGTGTGGCAGGGGTGGAGAGGTCGATGTTGTCATCGAAGTAGTCAATATTCGAGCCGTGGAGGCCCGCAGCCCAGTAGGCGTTGATTAGTCGGATAGTGCGACTGGGGAGGTGGATGTCTATGGCTTGGAAGTCCAAAGATGCGAAGAGGTCCGGTCTCGAGCGGAAATATGCGGGATCGGTGATAGATTTGTTGACAAAAGTACATACACGGGGTCTAGAGTCCTCGGTATTTGACATGGGGGAAAGAGGGAAGATGACATCCCAGTGGGGATGGGACGTAGTGACGAAATTGCCACTGGTTGTTGAAAACCAGGGCGGTTCTTGTAGTAAAAGTACATGGAGGTGAGGGGAGGTAGAAAGAAGAGAGATTGCAGCATCTTGTGAACGGGCGACGTTGGCCTGCCCTACTAGGAGGCGGGCCGTGTTAAACATTTGGTCGTGCAGCCCCTGACCGTTGGGCGACGTTGGCGTTGATTTGTGCCTTGAGGCACTGGTAGCTGAAGGCGGGATGGCCGCCGCGGCAGTTGACGCACAATTTTGCCTTATGCGCGTAAGGGGTGCCCCACAGGTTGCAGGTTTCGCAGAAGTGGCCGTCCTTAGTATGTTCGGACGACGCGCAGATACCGCACACTCGGCGAGTCGAGGTGCACGAGGATTGCCAGTGGCCCAGGGCCCAGCACTTGGTGCACTGGACGGGGCAGGCCGAGGACTGTTTGTAGGGGACGACGCTGTAACGCGTCCCGTTCATGACGATTTTGTGCGAGCCGTTGATGCCCGCGACGAAGTGTTGCGTGCCTCTTTCGTGACGAAGTGCACGATGAGGCCGATAGTGAGCTGGTTCAGGTCACCCGCGAGGCGTTCCGAGGATTGGGTGAAGCGGTGGTTGTCCGCCAAGGTAGTACGGTCGACCCTGTTGGCAGGGGCGTCGACGATTTGCGCGATAAGCTCGTCCACGGTGTACCTATCCCCCTGAGTGCCGTAGCACAGGGTGATGTCCCGGACAGTTGCGCTGAATATTTCCCCTGGGAACAGGGCGCGGAAGGGAACGCCGAAGACAGCGTTGAGGATGGGGCACGCCTCCATGCGGAGCGTGGTGAGGGAGATGCCCTCGGGGGGGGTGAGGATGACGTTCCCGTTCCTGGACCAGGAGACGGAGGTGACGCGCGCCTCGATGGCCGAAGCCTGGGCGCTGTTGTTAAAGTGGTCGACGACCGTGGTGCCGTGAGTTTGCAGGGCGACCCGTCCCTGGGGTTTGAAGGTGGCCTCGTCAGTGGCCGTTTTGTTCGACCCCTTCCTGGAGATGAAGGGGGAGATGTGCTTTGGGGTGGGGTTTGGCCTCGCACCACTGGAGGTGGCAAGGGCGTATGAGATGGCCTGTCTGGCCTGTCCTGGTCGCCAGTTGGCGGCGTTGTGGCGGCGCATGACGTCGGCAACAACGGCTGCGGGAAGGGGGGCGGGGATGGGAGGGGGCCTACGAGGTGCGGGGGGGGCAGCTGGGGCGGGGAGGAGCTGGGGCGCGCGGGTGGCGAGGAGCGCCATGAAGTCGGGGTCGTCGAGCATGGCTTCAACGATGGCGATGCGGGGGACACAGAAGTGGAACACTTCCGTGATGCTGGTGACGACATCTTCGGGGATGTCAGTGGAGCGGGGGTGGTACTCCTCAAGGAGGAAGGCTGAGAGAGCCCTCGCCAAGGCGACGGCGTTTTTGTTGTCCGCGTCCGGGTGGACTGACAGAGCATTCTTGATGTCGTCCTGGATTTCGGCCGACGAAGGAAGTATTAGTGAAGTGTCCATATCCCCATCCGGGGCTGTATGTGACGCGGTGTTGGCCATCTATCTCTCAACGAGTGGTAGTGAGGCTTCGGCAGTAGTTTCCCCACTGGTGGGCGGAGGTGCGGTCGTTTGATTCGATTGCGTGATATGCGCGCTGGCGTGCGAAGGCAGCGAGCTCGACAAGGTTTTCTTGGGAGGGGTGGGGGTGGGCCTGGGTGCGATCCAGTTGGTTGTAGTTGGAGTAGTCCTGGACTGCCTCCTGGGACAGGTTGGTGATGGGGCCGAGGCGGTGGCGACGCTGGATGAGGTGGTCGTCGATGGTGAGGGGGACGGTGGTGGCGAGGGAGGAGCACCTGTAGCAGGGGCAGGCGGGGTCAGGGATCCTGTTGTAGCCTAGGCGGCAGCAGGGATCACACGCGATGGGGCAGAAGAAAGGTTCGCCGTCGAGGGTGGCGTAGGTTGGTTGGCCGGTGATATGGTGTACGGCAATGGGTTCAGAGGCTGGAGCTGTGGTGGCGGGCGATGAGATTTGGTTTGGGAGGGGGTCGTTGATCCGGTACGACCGGTTGAGGGCACGGCGGGAGTGGAGAGGGCGAGTCATGGTGGGCGACGTGGCGGTGGGGACGAAGGTGGCGTGAGAATAGCGACGAGCAACGGGCGCAGGAGGCACTCCCGATGGTATCGATGGGCGAGGTAATGCGCAGCCTAACTGCCTGACGACCAGTGAGGGCGATCAGGGGAGGCTCGCTGAGGAGAGTGAGGCGGGGGGGAAAGGGAGGGGGAGGAGCGGATGACTTGGAGGATCCCAGAGGGCTCCTTTTATACCTTTCCCAAAGCCTGTTTGTGTCTATGTACATTGTGAGCAGAAAACTACATATCTAGTATATACTACCTTATCTGTCTATAATTACTACTTATAGGACATGACTCATCGGTTCTGATCGGTGCCTTTCGGTGCCTTAAGGTACCGAGCGGTACTGAGCATTTCCTATCTAAAGCTAACCTAAGGTACATACTCATAAACCTCCTGCACACTTCTGGTGTTGAGTCGGAAGTGGTAATTAACCTTTAAAGCCTTTGCAAGGGTCTGCGCTCAATCTGTCTAATTAGCCGGTTCCGATCGTTTCCGTTCCTGGAGGCTATGCAACTGTATCTGGACGATCAGTACCGCAATATTAGAAGGCTGTGCGATCCGATTAGGAGCCAATATACCAAGGCTGTACAATCCTAAAGCGGATTCAATATTTACAGATATTGCTCTGAACGCTTGCGCTTGTATTACATAATGTTTGGTTTACTAATAATGCTGAGTAAATACTTGATTATTGTTCGATGACATAACTCTAAGTATTATACTATAGTTAATACATGAATCCTTGTCCGATGACATGATTCTGAGTATTATCTAATTATTATTCTAATAATTTTGGTGACTCCGATCTGCAGGGAACTGTCCGTCGCCAACTTCAGGCGCTTCACCAGACTGGATCAACTGCCACGTACGCTGCATGCTTCCGCGAGCTCATCGTTCACATCGAGCTTACGGAGCAATCTAAAGTCGAGATGTTTACAACTGGCTTGAAGGACCAAGTCCAATATGGTCTTGCGATTGCTGGGAAGCCTACCACCATTAATGAGCTTATCTCTCGTGCGATTAAACTCGATAATGATCTCCATCAGCACCAGATCGAGTCCGCACGAAAGAAATCCCAAAATCATTCCACTCCTCGCAGCTCCGCTCCCCACGATCCCACTCCCAAGTCCACTCAATCCACTTCCCAGATGACTACCACCCACCACACCTCTAATCAGGTCGTCCCTATGGACATTGACGCTATCTGCACCGCTCCGCGTGGACCCATCTCCACTGCTGAGCATCAGCGCAGGCTCAATAACCGCCTCTGTCTTTATTGTGGCGAGCCGGGACATATCATCTCCGCCTGTCCCAAATCCAAGACCCTGTTCAAACCTCACCCCCGCACTGACAACCGGGAGGCTCGAGTCTCTGCCGCTGTTGAGGACAAGAAAGGTGCGTCCTCCAGCGCTGGAAAGAAGTAACTCCGCTCACGCGGAGAAATACAGAGATGACCAGGCCAGTACCCCCTTGCCTCCACGATCGCAGAAGACCCATGACCAGTCAACCAATGGCTCGTGGGCTCCTCGCGTAGGTACTCCGAGATACGACACTTGCGCTAGCTCCTCTATGGAGCGTCCGAAACATTTTCTTATAGCCATTTCCTTATCATTTCCTCACCGAAAGACCCCTATTCAAACACACACACTCGTCGATTCCGGGGCTTCTAGCTCATTTATTTCTCGAAATTTTGCTCTCCGCCATTCTCTTCCGCTCTCCACTAAGTCTGTACCTGTACCCATCTACGCAGTCGACGATTGCCCGCTTATTTCTGGAGCTATTACACACGATGTCTTTACTAAACTGTCTATATCGTCTCACAATGAAACTGTTGCCCTTGGCGTCATCCAAACTCCATTTCCTGTCATACTCGGGATCAATTGGCTTCAAAAGCACAACCCCGACATCGACTGGACTGCACACAAGCTCAGGCTTTCATGCTGTGGTCTAAAGAAACCTCTTGAAGTGTTCGGCGAAGACCCTAGTCTTACATGCTCGCATTCCACTCCGTCTCCTACAGCGTCCACTACTGGAGATTTCGCTTCCGCTTCCGCCTCTGCATCTACTATGTTTCCCAATGCTGGCAATAGGGTTGGGCCTGACCCACGTCCTCTGCATCGGATTATGATCACGCTACCTCCTTCCAGTCACAATCGGAAGAGGTTCTTCGCTGATTGGGTTGCTCCGCCTCCCATGTGCTGTGCACCCGCCCTGGCGACTGCTACCAGTCCGGCGTCTTATGATATCGCCTTTGTAACTTCTGAAAGGTTTGCAAAATACTCTAAACACCTGCCCATCGATGTACTTGTGTATACGTCGAGCGAGGAATTAAAAGTATTTGACGATATCATCTCCGCCGCCTCTACTACCCCGAGCCACTCTACACTCGATCCTACTTCCGCCGATCCCAATTTTCTCCATAGTAACCTTCCGCCGAAATATCATTCCTATTCCAACGTCTTCTCCCCCCAGGATGCTGAAAAGCTTCCTGATCATCGACTGCACGACATCAAAATCGAGGTCGAGGAGGGCAAGATGCCTCCCTTTGGTCTGCTTTATTCCCTTAGCCAAGATGAGCACAAAGCTCTATTCGAGTTTGTAGAAACAAATTTGAAGAAGGGTTTTATCCGGCGATCAACATCTTCCACCGCCTCCCCGATTCTCTTCGTTCGCAAGAAGGGGGGCACGCTCCGCTTATGCGTTGATTACCGTGCGCTCAATTCAATTACCAAGAAAAATCGCTATCCACTCCCCCTCGTCAATGACCTTCTCGATCGCGTGCAGGGTTGTACGGTGTTCTCTAAGATCGATCTTAAGAGCACTTTCAACCTTGTTCGTGTTGCTGACGGGGACGAATGGAAAACAGCGCTTCGTACCCACTTGGGGCTCTTTGAGTCTCTTGTGATGCCTTTCGGGCTTGCCAATGCGCCCGCAGTGTTTCAAGGCTTCATCCAGGACACCCTCCACGATCTCCTGGATGTTGTCTGCATTGTCTATCTTGATGACATACTTATATTTTCAAAATCCCAGATCGAGCATGATGAGCACGTGTGCCAGGTCCTCAAGCGTCTCCGATCGAACAACCTCTATGCCAATTTGGCTAAGTGCAAGTTTGATCGATCCGAGGTCGAATACCTAGGGTTCTTAATTAATACCGAAGGCGTTCAAATGTACCCTAGCAAGCTCTCAACTATCCTCAATTGGCCTGTTCCTAAATCCGTCCGTGATGTCCAAGGCTTTCTTGGCTTTGCTAATTTCTATCATCACTTTATTCACAAATTTTCTAAGATAGCTAATCCTCTTCATATTCTCACAAAGAAATCCCCCCACGCTTTTATTTTTACTTCTGAAGCCCATAGTTCTTTCCTATCGCTCAAAAAAGCCTTCACTTCCGCTCCCGTTCTCCACCATTATGATCCTACACTCCCCTGTACTGTTATTACCAACGGTTCTGACTACGCACTCGCTGGAATAGTCAACCAGCCCGATCCCGATGGTCATCTCCATCCTATCAGTTTCTATTCGTGGAAATATACACCTGCGGAAATTAACTATGACGTCCACGACAAGGAACTTCTCGTGATCATCGAGTCGTTCCGCGATTTCCGCTCGTGGCTTGTCGGAACTGAAGACCCGGTCACCGTCCTTTGCGATCACAAAAACCTAGAGTATTTCATGACTGCACGGATTCTTAACCGGCGTCAAGCTCGATGGTCAATTTTTTTAGCTTCTTATAATTTCAAACTCTTCCACCTCCCGGGAAAGAACCCCACCGACGCGCCTTCTCGACACGCCAATTTCACTCCTCAGGAGGGAGATGAGGTTATCACGATTCAAAATAAATCACTTTTTACTTCATATCATTTAGACAAACTCTTCCCCCATCTTCAATCCCCTTCCAATTCCTCTCCCCATCATCTCGCTTCCCTCTCCACCTCCGTTATCAAGTCCTCCCAGCTCCAGTCGCAGCTCATCGACGCGTACAAAACCGATCTAGAATGGCGCAACACAATCGACAGTGGTGATGACAGGTTCAGGGTCGAGGGAGCTCGTGTCTCTTTTGACAATAGAATCTTCGTCCCTGGTCCCTTACGATCAGAGATCTTGCACATACGTCACGATTCAGTCCTCTCAGGGCATCCTGGACGCGCGCGGACTTATGAGCTCGTTTATCACGACTATGCTTGGCCCGATATGCGCCACTATATTCTACGCTATGTCTCTGGCTGCGATCTCTGCCAGCGTACCAAAGCTCCGCGTCACAAGCCCTATGGACTACTACAACCACTATCCATTCCCGACCTACCTTGGCGTTCCATCTCGATGGACTTTATCATCAAGCTGCCAAAGTCTCATGGCCTTGATACGATATGGGTTGTCGTAGATCAGTTCACCAAGATGGTTCATCTTGTTCCTACCACAGAAACCATCACCGTGCCCGATCTATCACAATTATTCTTACAGCACATCTTCCGCGCACATGGACTTCCGGAATCCATCGTTTCCAATCGAGGTTCTGTCTTCATGTCGAAGTTCTGGTGCGAGCTCATGCACTTGCTCCATATCAAGATGGCTTTGTCCACCACCTATCACCCGCGTACCAATGGCCAGACTGAGCGCGTCAACCAGGAGGTTGAGGCTCATCTGCGATGCTATTGTTCATATCAGCAGGACGATTGGACGGACTATCTCCCTATGGTTGAATTTTCTATTAATAATCCCGTTAACGCTTCTATTTCTCAGACTCCTTTCTTTGCCAACTATGGCCTTCATCCTCGTTTCGATCTTCTTATTCCTTCCATCTCTCCAGTTCCCACGGCGGAAAGCCTCTCCGAGTGTCTTGACATTCTCCGCGCAGAACTCCGTGCGGAACTGACTCACGCTCGAAGCTACTACGCTCACTACTTCGATCTTCATGCTCAGAACCCCCCACCATCTATTCAAGTCGGAAATCTTGTCTGGCTCATGCGATGCAATATCAAAACCACGCGTCCACTTGACAAACTCGACTATCTCCGCCTTGGACCTTTCCGCATCATTCACGAGCGCGGACCTCGAGCATTCCAGCTCGAACTTCCTCCCCATTTATCATGCCTACATCCCGTCTTCCACGTCTCACTCCTCGAGCCCTACACATCGCCCTCCAACATTCCTGAGCGCGATGTTCCACCTCCGCCTTCTATCCGTCTTGATTCCTCCAACAATGAAGGCTCGTGGCTTGAGGTCAAGGACATCCTTGATGTACGCAAAATCGGACGTCGCTACGAATACTACATCGACTGGAAAGGACGCTCGATCGACGAGCGCTCTTGGGTCCCACTTTCCGATCTCTCCACAGGTCTCAACGAGCTCATTATTCGCTTCCATCATCACAATAAATCCAAACCAAAGCCCCACGACCTCAAGATCTCTCCTATCGTACCTTGCAACATCATCATCGACGAACCCATCACTACCGACGAACCCTCCACATCATCCGCGACATACAAGCCACCAGGCTATATCTCATTACCATCGCGCACCATATCGCCACAACCAGACCCTACTTCTCGGCACAAACATTACGTCCCCTGCGCCACAAACCACTCTAAAATCCGGACGCGTTTCTAGACCACACGCTCGGCATCTTTGACGGAATCTCCCTGTTGAAAGGGAGATAATGTCATAGCCACTTACTCAGCGGCTCGATTCCGTTCTATTCATCGCCGCTCATGCCCGATCGGCGCACACCTCGGCTCACCTAAGCAGCGAATCTCCGCCCTAATCCCTTTCCCTCATCCCGATCCTCTCTCTCTTATTTTAGCTAGCTCTTCTTATTGGTTAATTAATAGTTATATCTTTTCTTCTCTACTTTAGCTACATCTGCACTTTCTGGCTTACAGACCCATCGTCATGGGCAAGACTCTTTACTTGTATATAACTCGCGTTTGTTGAACAAAGAAAGCTAGCGTATCAACGCTAGTATTATTCCCTCCAAAATCATTGTCCCTGAATTCATCTCTGAGAAGCTCAAAGTCTCATTCATTTGTCCCTTGATCTAACCCTTGACGGGTCGCCTCGTTCTCGGCTCTCGTCCTCGTGTTCCTCGAGCCGTCTCGCTGGTTCCTTTGTAATCACATCCGCGGAGACTCTGTTCAGGAGTTCTCACACTGGAGCTCCATCGATAAATAGCGCCTTCGTTGAGTGGGAGTATTGAAGTAAAATAAACAACTCGTCCTAAGCCTTATCACATTACATAATCATATACATGTATTTGTAATCCACTTTGCACTGTGGTCTCTTCACTCCATATCGCTGGACTGAAGATACCGCAGGGACACTGCGTCGTACACTCCCAATACAGAGTTGCTGACCGTGAATATATTCATGACTCGCGATTGATTTGATTCTGGAGCCTTAGTACTCTGGTGTATTTTGTATTCATGAATATGACCATTCACAAATAATTATTCATGAATATTTCAAAAATAAGATTGAGATTGAGATTGAGATTGGACCCTACCACACCTGAATGTCCCCACTCCTGGTGCAGGAATAATAAATCTTGTCATGCCCTAGTCATAACACTACAGCATGGTAGTACAGAATCCCGCCAAAACGCCTAGGAAAAAAGCCTTGTGAAAAGTAACACTTTTACTAGTAAAAAGTCACATGATCTCGGTGACTCTGTGTGCGGCCTATCTTACTTTGTTGAGGACGAGGTGGCGGTGCGGCTGTGACGTGTCATTTGCATCCGCCGGGTGTGTGCCATCCATGATCCTCCTCCAAGTGCTCCTCCCAGCCGCGTGGTATGTCCCAATATTAATGATTGTGGCCTTGTGCAAGGCAGCGCCTACGGGGTTTGTTGGCTGGGAGGCGCTCGTCTCCTTTCGCCTAGGCTTCTTTTCGTCGCCGATGTCGTTGGAAAGTGTGTTCAGGAAGCGCGTATAGCCAAGTCTCGTCGTCGCTGTTAACCGCCCCGGTTCAGGCAGGCTTGTTGTTACTCTCATTCGTATTCTACATTCATAGTCACCTCACGTAACTGGCTTCGACCGAACATGACTCCTCGCTTTGGCCACCACCGTCATCGCGCGTCCACCGCAATCGTCCCGATCATTAGTCGTGCCACCCTCGTTTTCGTGGTTGCCGCTGCTTTCGTCTCTCATAAATCTCGTATTTCTAAGCAACATCCGGCATTCTACGCCACTGATAGCCATCAATGCTCTTCCTTTTCTCTTCGGACTTGCGCAAGTGCTTGTCGCTCATCGGAATGCCGAACATGGCCGCCCGGTTGCGCGCGCTGGAACTCAAACCCGGCTCCTATGTGAGCTATGCCCGCTACTATTAGAAGGAGAAGCCGCAAAATTCTGGGGAAAGTTGCAGGTGCCAAGTAGCACTGTGGGACGTACCCCTCTAATTACTCGGATGGGACTGCGTGCGACTTGTCATTTTCTCAAGTACCAATCGTTCCTATCTGAAGCTTTGGGTGCTGCATTAACCACGCTTGAAAATCGTCTTCCGCGATTTAACATGATCACACCTCGGCTTTTGATGAACGTCATACGCATGATGCCCTCTGGCCTGCCGCTTCCACGTCGGCGTGGTATTCTCGTCTCTCACGAAATACGGTGCCTACTACCGCTTCTCATCCTGTTACTATATCTCTCGCTCTTCCACGCGTAGACAAGCCCCCTGATCATCGCTCATTGCCGCCGCCAACGCATGCACGTGATCTTCTCCCTTGGGCGCTATACACGTCACATTGCCCCTTCGGATTCATGCACCGGCTCGCGGACTATCACGCGCTCCCATCCTCGTAATTTTTCCGGGCCCACTCTCTCCCCGAGTACGCACCCTCACTCCTGGGGAGCCTTGGCCTGGGGATTCTCGTCACGCATGCGCTAGATCCGCAATCGACTAGGACCGAGCCTTGCATGCGGCGAGGCCACAGGCTCCATTGGAAGGTAGCCGATGGTAAGTAACACTCCTCGATGGGCTTTTGAGTTGCCGGACTCTGATCGTTCACGGTGTACCGTTTTCCCACACCACAGCCCGGGCCAGAGCTCCGGCACAGGTCTGACTTCTCCAATTCAATGGTTCCTCTCCGGCGGGTTATAATGATCGCACTCCAAGTTTCGGAGAACGCCGTACACATGGTGCTCTTGGCGCCGACGCTGATGCCTATACTTCGGCGTGACATCTGCATACAGCCCTGGAATGACATACGGCTGTTCTGAGCATCTAATTTGCATTGATTCTAACGGACGCCTACTTGGTGTCTGGTATCATCCCACCGGTGGCCCCGCGCAGACGGGGTTGGGCCATTTCGTTCGGCGGGAACGTACGCATTGGCGCGACACCCCCAGCGGTCCCATCGTTCTTCATGCCCCGCGGCGCGTTCTCCACGAGCCATCGGCAGTTGCTACTCGCCAGTACCAGCACTCTCGCACAGTCGCTTTCTGGTGGTCTTCTGAGCCAACTAATTTCGTTTCCTGCGAACTGAAGCTCTGGTCGATTCCAACTCGGGCCTGACTTCAATACCGACTGAATGTCACAATTGCAAGCGCATCGACGCTCTCTTCGTAAGTCATAAGCATAACACATTGCAAGTAAGGATTTGACTAACTGTCCGTTTACTCACCATCACCAAGGCGCACCGCCGTGGTAAACTTTTGGCCTTCATGCACGATGATCGTTTATCGGGGATACCGGACAGAAGGCTGAGCACACGTAGAGTGAACTGGCCAGGCTTGTGCGTTGGACTCAGACGCTCGTTTTGTTATCCTGTAATGCTAAGAGTGCCGCGTCTGCTCAAACCTACCGTATTACCACAAGCTCCTACCAAATCTGCACGCACGCGTTGCTCGCCCCACGTCATCCAACATTCATGCCAAGCCTAGTGATGTTACATTCGATAGCTTGCGGTGTCTAAATATCTGCATCTAAATCTGCTGCACCCACACCCAGTTACCGCACTGCAACACGGGAATGGAGCGATAGGGGCCCTGCGGTTGCATGTATGACCCCTGATGACGCCTATCATTAGCTCTTCACCCCGTTCTACTCCACTAGGACCCGCGCTCGTTCCGTGAGCCTTTTCGAAAGATGGGGAGCTCTCGAGGACTTGAAGACCTGAACTGAAGCGAGAATGCCCAGAGCTTTGCTATCCTATGGTTTCATTAAAGCAGATACTATTCTTTGTTTGTAACCCGCGTCCGCTATAAAGAGATGCTATACGCTGTGACCTAGATCGACCCAATGCATATGAAGACAGAGTCAAGTAGAAAAAGTAAAAGAACGTCTAATTTTCGGTGTATGCGAAGTCGTCGCGGCGCTTAAAAGCGTCTCGGGAGAATCGAGACTCTTCGCCTCCATGGCAGCCGCTAGAGCATCGTCTTTGTGGCCTAAGGCCCGAAGTGAAGAAGATAGCCTCTTGAGAGATTCTACGAGCATAGATTTAAATACAGCAGGGACATCACTTGCCAGCGGCCGGTATAGCTCTACTGCCTCTTTCGCGGCCGCAAGAGCCTCCCCTCGATTACCTAGAGCTGAATGATATTTGGAGTGATAAAGAAGTGACCCGGCGAGGTGATGGTTGAATGCAGCAGGGCAACCCTGTGCAAGTTGCCGAAACAACACCAAGGACTCCCAGTTGGCCGCGAGGGTGTCTTTTGGCCGCCCCAGAGCAGATAGTTGAACTGAAAGGTTATGGATAGAATGAGCGAGGTTGGAGTTGAACACAGCGGGGCGATCGCATGTGAGCTGTCGGTACAGTGCCACGGACTCTTGGATGACTGTGAGGGCATTTTCGTGACGGTGCAAAGCTGATAGAGAAGCGCAAAGATTGCTGAGAGCGCGGGCGAGTTCGGGTTTGAATGTCGCAGGGCGATCATTTGCGAGCTGCCGGTACAGCTCTACGGACTCTTGGATGGATTCAAGGGCGTCTCCCAGGTCTAACTGACGAGGAAAAAGGTTGCCGAGAGCGCGGGCGAGCTCGGGGTTAAATGCCGTAGGGTTATCGTTCGCGAGCTGCCGGTACAGCACCACGGACTCTCGGTTGGCCGTCAGGGCGTCTTCTAGATGCCCCAAAGCCGAGAGATGCCTGGAGAAACTGTCGAGGGAATCAGCAAGATTAGGGTTGAATACTACAGGGTTGCCCTCTGCTAGCTGCCTATATAGGGACAGCGCCTCCCTGCTAGCATCAAGGGCGCCCTCCCGATTCCCAATATCTGATAGTCGCAAGGAGGCTTTGTTAAGAGAACTGGCGAGACTGGCGTTGAACGTCGCAGGATCATGGTGTGCCAGTTCCCGGCGCAGCTCTATAGCCTCGTGGATGGCTAAAACAGCATCCTCTCGACGGCCCACATCGGACAGCCGAGAGGAAAGGTCGTGAAGACATGATGCGAGATCGTTTTTAAAAGAAGATGGCATGCCCGCGATCGGCTGTCGACGAAGCTCCACAGCCTCTTGAATTGCCAAGAGGGCTTCCTCTCGGCGATCCATGTAGGACAATCGCTCGGACATGTCGACCAAGGCGCTTCCAAGGCGACTGTTAAACTCGTCGTTCATGAGATCAACGTCCTCAGGAAGGGTGCGCTAAGTTGTACCAGAAATATGAATACACTCTGCGCATTCCCCGCTAGAAGCCTGAAAACGTACCTGAATCCATGTTCTGACGTTCTGAAATCCATGAAATGAGTTTACGGACGTACAAAGCTCCATCCATGAAGATAATCGGTCGGAGAGGAAATTCCGAATAAACTCGGCAAGTTCGATCGGCGCGGGAGCGTCGAATTCGAGGATGTGGGCTGTCCAGAACTCGCATGCATACCAGAGCTCTTCAGAGATTTGTTCTTTGGATACGGTAGGAATCCCCGGTGAAACCGACTTAAGGTACCCAACACCAGGCGTGTTATGATCCAGGTTGTCGTTTAAAAATGCAAGCGATACAAGACCAAGTCGTCGGCTGTTGTCCTTCTCGCAGATGTAGAATGGCGCGTCGGTCGAAACACGAGTGGTGAGAAAATCCCGGAGAGATAAATGAAGGATTCGGATAGGTTGGTTTGAATACCTCCACCCCGTCAGCAGCGCGCCAAGCCGAGACAGGAGTTTAGGAATGTTGGGGATCTCGGGGTGCAGTGCTTGGAGAGCTGAGACTGACAATGGACTTTTTGCTGCGAGAATGGCGCCCATAACGAGGTCATAATCTCGCTTGAAATCAGGACTATTCCACTCGCACGCCTGAAGGATCTTGGTGTAAATCTCATCCATCTTTTCCTGCGCAGCCAGTCCCGTCCGCAAACTCCCTAATAGCGTTGCAAGCTCCGCAGCGGGGTTGTAGGAGAGCTCCAGGGACTGATGAACAACCGATACCCACTGGAATAAGCCCCCCGCCATTTGGAAAACTTTATCCAGGAGCTCTTGCCCGGGCCAACTCTCACCCAAATCATGCACTATAGCAATATCCTTGAAACCGCGCTCTATAAACACGCGTACATCCTCCAGGTTTGCGAGAGCGCCGAGATCAATTGTCCGTAAATGGACATGCGTAGACTTTGACAAATATCGGTCGATCGCCTCCATGTCGCGGGAGGTGATGAAGAGGCGAAATGAGGGAGGGAGTTTAGGAATACCGTCACGAAAGAGTTTGAGCAGATCAACGGAGTAGCCTTCGTCTAAGCCGTCGATCACCGAGACCATTGGTTGTTCGGAAGGATACCGTAAACAAGGCTTTTGTATCAGAGGTTCAAACTGGCGGGATAGAGGGGCGGTGGCGAGGCTTTGGTCGGACTCCATAGCAAGGCTGATCTGCTCGCGAATACGAGGATCTCGAGCGCTAAGGTCGCGTGCCATGGTGCTCAGTAGCTTTCGGGGGTTATTTCTGTCTGCGACATCACGGCTAAAGAAGAAGGAAGAGGCAAGTAGTCCCTCCTGGTAGCAGCGGTGCGCTACCGTATGCGCAATCGCGCTCTTTCCGGACCCAGCGACTCCTGTCAAGCAGAATATCTTGGCGCCGTCGCTAGTGTCGGAACACTTGATCCACTGCCAAATCTCCTCGAGAAGCGCCTCGCGTGTCTTGGATAAGCAGACTCGGTCTGGATCCCAGGTAGCCCCCTCGGCATATGGAAGCTTGTCTATGATAGTGGTTTGCGCAACACGGTCCACTGCATGGAGTTTCGACAGTCAGTTATGCGTTTCCATATTGTGTGAAGAATACACTCGACCATTTTCCCCAATGAGCTTGATGCTTTCTTCAATATCATATAAGTCGCCGTTGATTTTGGACAGGCCTTCGGCGAGCGAGAGGATGGCACCGGTATCTACGTTTCTGCGCAGTATGTCGAAATCTTTCTTGAAGCGATCGATTTCATCGCCAAAGTTGCAGAAAGTCCCCTTTGCGGCACGAAGTGCTGAATACCTATGGCTTTAGAACGCGCGAGACGCGAGCATTAAGTAAATATAACTAACCGAAGCTTTTGATACGAGTATATTCCTGGATAAAGAGCGCGCATTCGTTCGTCTTCTTTGCTACTTGCAGGATGACATCTTTATCGTCTTTGTGGAGCGCAGTTCTATCGAACCGGCACACTAGATCCAACGCAGTGGTCATTGACTCGAGAAGCTCGGCCAACGCATCGTCTCGATCCTTCTGAGCCATGGCAATCTGAGCACCTCATCGGTGAGCTACCGCGGATGAGAGGTTGGACAGAGACTACGAACCTTGTAGCCGGCGGATATGGCCGTCCAAGCGGCTTTGACGTAGGGGTGGATCTGAGGGGCGAGTTTTCAACCTAAACAAACTTATCCCATTGACTACACATCACTTACATCAGCAAATGCATCGACCAACTTCACAAACGTCTCGACGGAGGCGAGGGCTGTTTCGTAAACCGCCTTTACTTCCTTCGCAGACCCGATGGTCTTGATAGCGTCTTGAGATGAGGTCCCGGCGTCAGAGGCATCTGTGGGTACAGCTGGGAGGACTGGGCCCATTTTCATGTCCTGCACATTATCCCGAGCTCCGGAAACGAGCGCTCGAGCCGTATCAAGAGCCGCTTTGGGTGCTACGGACCCTTTGTGGACTCGCATACATATTGACGGATGCGGCTCGGAAGAGAAAGGTACCTGGAGATTAAGGGTGACATGGTCGCGATTTTCCTCTAGAACAAAGCACGTCCACTCAGGTCAAAAACGTCATATTTGCGCGAAAGCCACGGACCACGAGCGCATCTTTGCCTGTCCCGCAATTCCTCAAATCGCACTTCCACGGCTCCGACAAGCTGTTCGCTAGAAACTCCCGCGAACTGCCGCGACACTTTCAGCTCGATCTTTAGTACAGTAGAGTCGGATCCTCGCCTAATAGGAGCGTCGCATCGAGTATTAAGCACTCAGATATACGGATTCTAGGGGAGGTAGTGTACTCACAAGTCAAATTCCTTTTCCCACCGCGGACTCTTGCTTCGCTCTGCAACATTTGTGCTCCACATTTGATCTTGAATACGAAGTATCACAAATGCTTTGGAATGTTCGTGAAAGAATGAGAGTCGAGGAAGATTACTGGCGCTGAGCACTGTATGAGGGAGCCGCAGTAAACAAACGCTTTACCAGTTCTGTGACTTCTGTCATTCACATACCGGTAACTCTCAGTTCGCCGGACGCGCCAGAGCTGCGAAAATTTGAACAGTTCTCGTTGGCAATCCTGGGGTGACATGTATCGAAGCATTCACTTTATAGCGGCGCCATTGGTATTCTCATTTGAGTGTGCCATTGAGGAGAGATTTGTGGGTTTCGGGGCGTGGAAAGGTTATGGATAAAGAGGTTTCGATATCAGAGGAACAGAGAGAGCTTTGCCCATGGTGAAACGAGGCAGCCTCGAGTGTGCAGCGCCACATACACGTGACATTGTCCATTTACCCTAAGTACCCAAACCTGGCCTGTACCTTTTTGCCGCAATTCCACGTCCCTCTTCCCACGTCTCATAACTAGGAATATTGACCCTGGACCTTCGCACCCACGCGCGAGTACACGAGGAACCTCCAGCTGTTATCAGATTTTACCTGCGATTCCTGGGTCACACGCAGCGACTATGCTGCCCAAGTGATCCCAGCCAGGTCCTTATCCGGGCAACTACAAAAAATTCCCCTGGCACGAGGTATTTCCCCTGAGCCTTCTCACTAGCGGGAAAGGCGCTCACAAGAGGCTAATGAGCGAATATAGCTTTTACGACAGGTTTCCATGGACTGAATTCTCCAAGTTGTGTGACGCACAAAGCAAGGCTCACTCATCCCGCAGAAACACGCCTTTCAAGCGTAGTCTCTGTCCTTACAATGCCATTCTCAATGGTTTGCCCTCTCCGTTTTTTCTCTCTCCATAGGGTCGCCGGCCTCGAAATGGCAAGAAATTAAGACCCCTGGGTACTCTTTGACTCAGACCTGTCGCCGTCAACGATTAGGCGGGATATAGCCCCTGTTCCTATTGGCGCGCATACAAGTCCCGTGATGCCGGGCTTCTGGCCATGCGCATTTGGGGTATCATTAAATGTATCGCTCCATACTCCCTACGGAAGGTGGAGGCGAGAAAAAAAAGTTGAGGGGGCAAACCGTCCCAAATGACATTGTAGTCCGTCACAAAGCTTTGCTTCTGAAGCTCAGTAACTATTCCTGTAAATGATAAAGAGGCGCGCCCAAAGCGACTTGAAGATATGTGGATCGCATGAAATTTTCACCGGGTTGGGCTTCAGATCCAGCAGCTCGAGTGACAGATATAGAGCATGAGGGGAGTTGAATAGACACCAGAAGTCGTCGGCAGAACAAGATACTGAATTCAACGTGTTAACTCGAAAGCGCGTTTGCGCTTTTATCAGCTGCTACTGCCGCCGTTTTATCCGGACACTCTGTAGTGCACCACAAGTGTTCTCGCAGCCAAACCGAATGGAGGTCGAGCTCGTATTAGGTCGGAATCCGATAAACCATCAAGAAACATTATGCAACCTCCAAGAGATCGCTATCCGGTATGGGAGAACTGCAAGAAATTTGGTCCATCCCCTGGTCCAGAAGCTTTTTTGAGAGGGCCGGAGAGAGTTGGAGGACGCGTAAGACTAAGCTAAGGCAACTTCAGGCATGATGCCCAGAAGTAATAAAGTCCGCTGTACAGCCGTTCATTGATGGTGGTGTTTTCACCCAGATCGATGATGGCAAGGTGGAGATGAGGGCGCGGCTGGTAGCATATGTCGTGGGCGTTATATCTAGAGTTTGAGCAATCCCTGGGGCGTGGTGGCGATTGACGCGTAGTTTGATAGGACATTATACGGATGCGCGCTGGGAGGATTGAGAACGGTAAATGCCGAGCGTTGGACAATGGATCTAAATGTTGAGCGTTTGAAGTGAGTAGAGAACTTCGCATAAGAACGTGGCTTAAGTGACCCCAGATCTGCACGCGCTCACCATTTCAGACTATGTAAGCCCTTATGGCAGCGCTAGTACTGGCCAAGCAGCGCGGGCAAGGCTCTGACCCGTCTCAGGTGACTCAAACGATGTCAAAAAAGAGCCTGAATATACTGAGGTCAGACGATCATCATTACGGTAGGTATGGTTATCATTCAGGGGGGAAATAGCACGAGCGCACGGGATTACACCTATTTCGCCGTAGCTAAACAGCTGAGAACAAAAGTCGCTGGACCTTGATGTACGATCCTACACTACGCATTAGATATATAGTATACCATGCACACCGCAATACGTAGCCAGACGATAGGATCATGGGAAATGTGGCCAAGCTGGGTTGCTGCGAGCGCGTTTGCGTGAGGTGATGGATGCTGTTGAATAGAGCCCAAGCGGTGTAGTTTGTCCTTGTTTTCCCATCACGGCCATCTGGTGATCGATGAGGTCAGCAAACACCTGCAAACACTCAGCAAACGCTCGACTCCTCGCAAAATTCGCCGAGCTCGCAAACTTGTCCCACGCTCTCCTGCCCTGCCAATTACCGGTTACCGCCCGGCCGCGATTACCACCTGCCCTCTTCATCCCGCCACATATGTCTGTCAGCGCGTGCGCAATACTGCGGTCGCCTCCATCAAGAGGGCTGCCTTCGTTTTTATGACTGCCATTCCCATTCATACTACTACTGGCGGACACTTGCGCCTTGACGTGCCATTCGTCCATATCCCTGGCACAAAATCTGGTAGGCTTGCTTTGCTACGCCGTCCTGATCGTGAGGCTCGTGTGATTGCTCTCATCTTGTCGCCCCAGGGGCCAGGGAAGCTATCGTTTCGAGGGTAAACGCAGACTGCATGAAGGGATTGCCGTGCCCCCTTTGGTCTAACTGAAGCGCCTTGAGCGCTTAAGTCTTGACCCTTTGATCAGCCCATACACCCAGCTCCCAGCTCTCAGCTATCCAAACCCACTTCCTCTTATCCTTGCTCACTCGCGCTACTCATGCTTCGCCTCGTGCATGCATTTGGATCCGCGATAATCAACTTAAGATCTCGGTCGGCGAACCCAAATCGCTTGCTCTGTTGACTCACGCCAAGTTACAGTCCGCGGCTATGATTTCAAACAGATGATACTCCTTCCCCCACACTCGCCGCTAGGCAGATGCCACTTCTTACAGAACTACCCTTATACGCCCTGCACTTGCAGTTTTTAGCATTGTCCATGCGGACTCAGCTGATGCCGATTACGTACCAGTGTCAACTGCGCACCGTCGCTCCGGGCGAATAGCTTTGTTCGAAAAGAGGCTACGCCGTTCTACCTATCTAAATCCTGGCCTCGCTGGTTAGCTCTACGGTCTCAAGCTTCCCCTCGGCTGGTACAATCCATCGAATTGGTGTACATGCTTCTGTGATTTTTCCCTCTCTACCACTGCAGATGGGAATTTTCCTAGGAAGGATTACCATCCGACGTGTCTCGCTATAGAAGCTCTCGGCGGATGATTCGCAGTCGCCGGACACCAGTGTGAGTGGCACGGACACGCCAGGCACTCTCACACCACCTTATGTCTTGATCTCGTCACCTCGACGATACGCTGACCGGCAGTCCTGCTGGCGATACATACCTTGCAGGGTGAGATACCTTTGCGGCCTTGTATCCGACACTCTGTTGGGCAAACCAATTCTCACTTTGGTATTTTATTCTGCCGGTGTCATATAGGCGCCCAAAATCACACTAGCCGGGAGTGAAAAATACCTTGAGTACGCTCGGAACAGCACGAGATCGCAGATATCGAGCCGTGCCATCGGAAGTAGGAAAAACGCGGAGGAATTGCGCAAGCCGTTGGACCTGGGCCTACTCAAACAGATCGGGGCATTGCAAAATTCACGATGTGAAAAAGTGGTGAGCTTCTAGCATTTGAGACCTTCCCCATGCGTGCTCGCCCTTATCTCTCATCGATAACACCTGCCGGTATCAGCTTAGCTAATCCGAATCCATCCCGAATTACACAGGTGCCTCCCGAACCGTCTTCGATAAGCTAGGAAACATAGACCACCGTACTCACTGGCTGATATTTTCTCTTCTTTACCTGCGAGTGTTCCTTGATGCTGTTGGCGACCGCTTGAGTGAATGGTTCTGGGGAACCTTTCGAAGTCCTGAGCTTAAGAAGAGACTTGGAGAGGTCTTCCGCCGATGCTTTAGCCGCGCTGGCGTGGGATTTGTCCCAGCGATCGACGAATACCACCATCGGAATCGTCGACCACTGGGACAAATCGCACGCCAGTGTGGCCAAAGCATTGACGGAAGACCTCTCCGAGTCTCTTCTTAAGCTCAGGACCTCGAATGGTTCCCCGGAACCATTCGCTCAAGCGGTTCATCTGAAGTCTGAGCGATTTTAACGTACACAATAACAATATCCCTGGTTACGTTTGGTGTTTCAATCAACACATGGTTGCCGTGGCTTCCGGAGAAGTGGGGATGTGGCTTTGAGAGAGCTGCGGGGAAGACACATCAAAGCGCGCAAAGCCTGGGTACACACCCGAGTAGTAGCCATAATACTGCTGGCTGGGGGCTGTTTCGAATTTTGAAGTGCAATCAGGACGTGTGATCATGCCGAGCATCCAAAGCCCAAACGCGTCAAGCTCACCGAGCACTTTTCCTCATCCAGTGCGCAATTTTACGAGTTGGACGCCCCCGTGTTGTGCACAATGGCTTCGTGACGGCTAAAGTGGCACGTTGTCTATATCTCAGTTGCTCATACTCCCTGTGCTCACAAGTATCAGCCAGCTTTGTTCCAGGCAATACAGCTAGAGTGTCCGCCCCGCGCCACTCTAGTTATGAACAGTATACAATATAAAAGCTGTGCGCGAGCTTGCGCCGATTGGGAACTTAGCTGACGTCTCCCCCTTGGTTGTTGACCGGCTGTTAAACCCGATATCAGTATCGCGTTTCATCGTAATTTTGCCCCGTTTTCGGGTTGTATAATACGGGTTTGTAGAGATGCAGTGAGCAGCACTTCAGCTTGTTTAGCGAAAATTAATGTAAAGCGCATGGTACGCTCTACGAGCAAAGTAGGACGAATGAGAACCAGTCATTAATATTGTGACGAAAAGTGCGATTTCAAGCCCTGAAGTCCCAAAGCAAATTCCCCGGCTACTAGGGTTTTCATTGTGAAGACGTACATTACAGCTGGGCAGCACGAGAAATGAGAATAGAATTAGGATGCGATGTATTCTCAGTGAATCGAGCAAGGGCAATTCGCCAGAGTAACTGAAGCCCGAGGTACGCTTCGACTCGAGAAATACGTCGAGGAACGATCTGCAATTCAGTCGGGTGCGAGATGGTAGCGTATACATAAAGAAGAGATGGGGTGAATATGAGGGCGGCGTCTGTCCGAGTGCGGGATAAGTACTCATCTCCCAGTTCATACAGCAGAGCCCTAAAAAAAATATGGCAGATGCGTTGCACTGGAATGGTAGGAGCCACGAGATACCTCTCGAAGGTATCCAGAGATAGGTGCTTACTTTCGGAGTCTGAGAGGGACATATTTATATACCCAGCGAGATGTCGAATGCAGAGTGACCACGCGCGCCAGACCGTGTGCGTGGGGCGCCGTCTAATATCCTGATAATGAGCACACAAGGTGGTATACTGGTCCCAGGTTCTTCTCGGTATAGTTTAGCCGTGAGAGACTGCTTCACTGGAAAGAACACTAGATAGATATGCTCAGTGGTCATATAGGGTTGAACAGGCATACTAAGGGCGATGTCGCTATGACTTGAGTTTCTGAGCATCTGGCGCCGGTGAACGTGGAGGACATTTTTCAGTTGGCGAAAACAACAAGGCTAAATTGAATGTCGGAGAAGATGAAGAGTTTGCATTGAGAGACGATGACTCGAGCGCAAAGATGTGGGTGTTGGGCATTGAGTTTATGGCGGTGAGTAGGACTTCGAAGGACCCTGGAATATCCATGTAGAGCATACATGCAAAATGAAACCTTTTCGTCCCCAAGGTTTTTGAGTGTTTTCTCCGAATTTCCACAATAGCTTTAGAAAAATCAGACGTTCACGGCATTTTGGCATGAAGGCGAAGCATTATTGATCATTCAAAAATTATAGCTGACGCTTAGTTGTGCTTAGATCAGACCTGCGCTTGAACACTGGGATCAAGGCTCTTCAAATATCTTCAGAGGTGGCATGAGGGATGCCGGCAGCACTTTTGGTGGGACCGAATGACTCGAACCAGGGATCATAGCTTGCTGGCGACCAACATATTTTCTGTTCTCTGTCAGCCCCCAATAGGATCATAGCTTGCTAGCGACCACCATATTCTCTGGTCGACGGGATCATAGCTTGCTGGCGACCGCCAAATTTTGATGATCGCAGCTTGCTGGTGGCTACTGGTGGTGGATCGGGGCTCGCTGGCAGGAACCAACACCGGGATCATAGCTCGCTGGCGACTAGCAAGTTTTTAATTTTGGATTGGATCGCGGTTCGCTGGCGACGACGGCTAGCATGTTACTCATGCTACTTCTTTACGGGTCTTAGCTCTCGGTGCGACGAGCGGATGGATCGGGGTCTGTGATACGTGGATCCTCGCCGATGACGCACTTTCCGACGAATCAGACCTCGCTGCGCTGGCGACTACATGGTTTCGCGGGTCACTTAGAGTATGTTTCGATTGGCTCAAGTATGTCGCAGAGTACAAAATCGATACTATGTACGCTTCCCACCGAGAGACTTGACAAGAGCCTTTATGGAATCTCCAACTTCGGTGCTGCAGTGCACCCATGCCCAGTAAATGTCGAAGGCACTTTGTTCGAAAGTGATGAGGCTGAATCTGCGTCCACTTTGAGTAGTGATCTCTTGTTTTTCTGGGATTGATGGTGAGAGAGAAAATAGTAGATGCTTCGCTGGAACAAGCAGAAACGTTGCGCAACCTAGTTTGGGGCACGCGACTGTAGTGAATGTGCGGCCATTGAAAGGGACGCACAGCTGGATCGCAACATTGGATACTGCACCAAGGCTCGTTGCTCTTGAAATCCACTCGTGCCTGGCGTTCTTGGCGGCGGTCTTGGTATACATTGTAATGACTAAAATAAGAGGCATCGGTTAATAAGCGAAAGGGATGTCGGTACGGAAACACCAACCTTCTCCGATGAATACGTCCCCTTGGTGGTAAGCGCACACAAAACTGCCGGGCTGTAGGCAAAGCCCATCCACCAGGGGGGAGATATTGGCATGACCCGCGGCGCCATGAATCGAGCGAAATTTCGCAAAGTGTAGCTCGCGATCTCGCATGAAAGCCTACAAAAACAGATCAGAGCCACTGCACAGTGAGCGGAAAATACGTATACACACCTCTGCCTTCACTTGTTGAAGTGTTTTCTTGTTTTCTGCATTGCCGTCTAGACCAGGACGGTCTATGCTAGCTTGACCTACGTGTCGTGCACGCCTGTTTACACCAGTCGTTGAGTAACCGCCGGCTCTCGCATCGTCAGCCATGAGTTTAGCGAGCCGAGCCTTGATTTCGTCTCCGAGGTGTTGTTGAGGAGTGCGGTTGGAGGGTGCGGGGGCTGTATGCATGAGCGATCGACCCCGTTGGCGTACTGCTCTGTCCATAAATTTCGCTTGATGTGCCTGTCGCTCACGAAGCAGAACATCGTGGGCAAGGTTATTGAAGTTGATCAATTGAAGCGGATTGGATATATCGCCCTACAGAGGCGTTATGGTGAATAAGATGGTCCATATGCAAGGCATGAATGACGTACAACTGAGGGTACTTCGGCGCCACGTAAAAAGGTGACTGGTGAGGGTAATAGGTGATCATATATCATGTCGCGCAGCTTGATAATATTATCCATATTCGTGTCGGGAAGGCGATCGCTTTTGGAATCAATGATGAAAACTATGAGTTGAAATGGCGAGTGGATATCCGAGGAACACTAACATGCTTAATGATTCATCAACCCGCTGAGTGATGACAGCCGAGACGCTTGCTTCAACTTGATCCTTTGTCTTAGCGGAGTGGAATGTCCATTTGGCCTGTTTGGCCAGAAGCGATTGGATAGTTTCTTCAGGTTCTGGAGCTTCGGAGATATGATCGTGAAGAGATGAGGAGGACGTAGCAGGGCGCGTGGGCAAACTCGTCGCTTTGGCGTACGTTTCCCAGTGAGGTCGCGCGGCAATGCCAACAACGGAAAGGAGCTGCTCTGCCTCTTGCGCAGCTGCAAGGGAGACGCTCTCAATGTCCGAGTCAGTGGGCCACGTCGCTAGCACCGGGAGATCGATATCGCTTGTATCAAAATACGTATGGTGATATCCTGCGGCGGTCGCATTCTCCTTTTCCTCGGGGGAAAGCACCCCGAATTTTCCTGATAGATGGATGATGAGCTTGGGAATAAAGTAGAGGAAGTCCGCTATGTCGAAGTCCCGTTTGAGTTGTCGCATGCACCCGAATACGTGCTCGCAAGGCTCAGTTGAATGAAGCCATGGCAGCAAGGGATATCGAGGGAAATAATTGCAATATGTGACGATGAGTAGAACAAGGGCGTCGCAGACGAATGTAAATATGTCGAACGACTCTCGAGATATAAACTGGACCTCGAGAGAGTATTGTGGGTGAGCAAGGACGTGAGCACGCCACGCCATGAGAAAAAAGCGAGCGCGAAGCGCCATCCGAATCCTTGTGATATGGGGGATGCATCGATTCTGCCAGCCGTCTACCATGTCGCCCATGACAAATAGGCAAGAGGCTAATATAAGGCGGCTGCCGTGTTTTTCCAACACAAAACCGAGCGTAGCCGCAGAAAAGAGTCGTGCAGCTGCGCGATCGTCCTGGCGATCCACCTTGTCCACATCTCGTCGAAAGAGCGGACTATCTTTATCTTGTATGATATCCCACAATTGTTGGTAGTGCGCAACGTGATCACCTGCCACAAGCAAACGGGCTCCGCTCATGAGTTGATTTCGAGCGGTCTTGAGCGCGTGCTTGCTGTCCTGGACAGCGATCATGGGGATGGAACCAAAGATAGGCGCCGAGAGGGTAATCGTGCATCCTGGGAGGATACTCGGTATAATAAAGGTGAAGTGCTTTGATGAAAGCCCGCCAAGGCTGCGCTGGAGTGACCGCTCCACCTCGGTCCCGTCCGACGACTGAGAGCAGGGGTATATGCCGAGCGAGTGAAGAATCTCGAGCAATTCGCGCTCGATGCTCAATAGCTGGTCCTTGCTCGTACTGCTTCCAAGCGGGCAAAGCGCGAGGGGGATGGGCGGGATTTTAGGGAGGGGAATGATTAACAAATGGAGTCGAACCTGCGCAAGATATATCAGTATGCCGACGAGATGATATAAGCAACAAAACGGCAGACCTTTTCCGCCTTGTCGATATTGTTCGCAGTCAAGATATCATCCAAATCATCCACCGAAGGAACTTGGATCGGGCGATCCGTGTTACCAATAATACACCATGTATCTTGAGCATTTAAATACGCCTTGAGACTAGGTTCTAACTTTGTGTCATCGCGCGCGAGAGCAAGAGGTCCAGAATACTTCAGATTGCTAAGAGTTTTGGCTGCGAGTGCGATATTGGCGCGGGAGATGCCAACTTCAAACCCGGGCAGCTTGGATCTTTGTGCGCTATTTCAGTGGGGCGAAACTATTAGGATCAAGGAGACTGAGGGGGTGACACTGATATAAAACATACCGAAACGACCGAGGGGTCCTACCGCCAAACTTCGCACGGAATAGGTTATAACACTGCGGGGAGATGTTGAACATAATGTTCATAACTTCGTTGATGGGATGGGGATACTCCATATTGCACAAGGATTTGCCTGCGCTCAGCCTCTGGAACCTGCGCACCTCATATTCGATGAGGCCAAGGAGGGCTTCATGGCCCTTGAGGTTGCCAGAGATCGCCATACGCGAGAATTCCAGATAGATGTCGTTGTTTTTGTGCTATAAGAATCAGTAAGTGTTAGAGATGCTAAGTATAACGTATAAAATATGTGATCTTACCATCTCAACTAGCTGTCGAACACCGGTCTGCATTGACCAGACGGCGCCAAGGAGTTCGGGGCGGTATTGTGAGGGGGAAAATCGCATGTGAGCCTCGCTGGGCATCTTTCGGCGCAGAGCATTCTGGAAGCGCTTATCGTTTAGAACCTCAGCGCAAGGATCGCAAGGCTGGACGATGCCGTTGCTGGATGGCCCATCGTACACAAGGACGCGCTTGGCGCAATCCGCAGAGTATACAGCGAGCACGTCATGGTGGTTGATCCAAGTATAGCGGGTGATTTCCTCTTTCTTGATGCGTTTTCTTTGTATAGTATTCAGCTGCTTCCATTTGCGCGCATACCTCGCCAAGGCAAGTTTGGACCGGTGAGGGGCCCCGCCACCCCCAACGCCCGTGCGATGCAGATATTTAAGAACCCCAGGCGCTTCGTCGGCTGTGATTCCTGGGCAGGCCGACTTGAACGCTGGGCGTGAGCTCGCGGGGGGGTGCCTGTTACTATTTGGTGACGGGGTGAAGCCAACGTCGAATAGCGACCGCACGTCATCCCTTGAATTCTTGCACCGGCCGCTATTCTGGTGCTCTGTGAACCTCCGAATCTCGCATGGTTTTCGCATATTGACCCATCTCCGACAGCGCGAGCATAGAACACGCAAATAGTTCTTTGGGCAAAATTCGGCGCGCGAGTCAATCACCAGGATCTTTCGGCGAAACCTGTCAAATCGGTGTGGGTCGGCATCTTGGGGAGCTGATGGTTCCTCGGGACGGGACAGACGTAGCGGTTGTCTTTGAGGCGTCTTGTTGGAAACACTCGCCGCCTGCAAGTTAGGTTTGTTGCTGTGCCGTAGTGACTGGGTCACGAATCGAGGTACCTTCGGTGGAGTGGGGAGCTCTTCGTCCTTACGAGAGCTCCTATGACTCTCCTGAATCCTAGTCTGCTTTCTCCCTGTAAAACCGCTTGGCGTGTCAGGAGCGCACGGCTTTTTCGGGGATGGAGAGAGAAAGTTTGCGAGCGAAAGCTGTCGAAGGGCCGACACGGAGGCCGAGTCACGGGAGCCAGAATTTGCACGACGTTTTTTGGCCGGGGGATTAGAGATGATGGTCAACGCCCGTTTTTTAGATACGCGGAGTGGAATGGGGGAATGAGAAATACAGTCGCCGTCGCCCGAATGCATGATAACATCGAGAGGGCTCTTGCGGCAGGGCACAGAGAGACTATTTGGGAGCGCATAAGCTGGCGCAGTGGAATCGCTCCGGGTCAAAACAAGATCTGCAGCATGTTCGGAACCGGCGGTATCTCCCTTGATAGACAACATTTCAGCCTGTGCGAAACATACTGAAATTAATAACGCGTGCCTGAGTCACATATCGAAAACCAGCTTACATCAGATGCGAAGTGTGCTTCAGTTAGATTACAGAACCAGTCAAGCTTATGACGGTCTGCGGAGGATTGACTCCATAGCGGATGCCTGAGCGCGACATGCACCATCATATTCATCACAATCACACCACAGGAGAAGGTGTCAAGCTGGCGTGGGACAATAAACGGTGGAGGGATTTGTACGAGATCACAACCGGGAATGAGTGTATTTATCCATTGCTGAATCACGGATATATCTTTGGGAGGTGGGATGGCATCCGGGCAAAGGGAATTTGCAAACCAAAAGGTTCTATTGGGAATATCAAGCTGGAGTAGCGTCCAGTGACAATTGTTGATGAGGACTGGCAGGAAGATCGAGCGAGCCTTGCCCGACAATATATCGTTGTCCAAAGGGAGACACTTCTTCAGGCGATAAGGTTGATTACCGAGAGAAGCACGGCTCCTGAGTGTGCTCAGGAGAAATGTGTGGGAATAAGCGCCGTGAGAGTCAAGAGGAAGCCGGTTGTTGATATACTCTCCGGCGGCGTTAATCAATTCGTCGCTGAGCCATTTTTCAGCAAGGATGTCTGACAGGCTCGAGGTGGAGACAATCACTTGTGACGTATAGCCACGAAGTGAGCCATTCCATGGGAGAGCGCGCAGGCGATGTTGAACGTTGTTGGCGCGAAGCGCCAAGGGACCGTAAAGCAGTGGTACGAGGCGGGCAAAAGCTAAGCCAAGGGCGCGAGCCTTCTCCGCCGACGAGAAGAACTGGCGGTGCCAGTTTACAACCCAAAGCGGGTAGGTAACACCGGGGCACTCTGGCGCGGCGATGGAATTGTGGTTATGCAGCCACGCATCATTAAAGTCGTTACCGAGCGCGCTGAGTACGTCCAATGAAGGAAGAGGTTGTTGGGCGAAATCAGTCAGCTTCTCCGGGAATGACGGATGCGTGGGATCACAAAGAGTGTTGGGGGGGCGAAGGCTATATATGAAACTGGGCAAGGGACGGCCGTTGGCAGCCTTCGTATCATGTGGTGATATGAAAAAATAGCGGTCCAAGAAAGCCATCACATCGAGTGAAGGCGCCGGGGCACATAAGGCGAGGGCCTGTGAAGGTATTTGGCGGGCGCCGTTTCGCTCGAGCTCTAATGCCGATTGGGGGATCTGGGGCCATTCGCAGCATCCCTTGAAGCGGTGGGAACCTTCAAAGCGCGGGTGAACGCATTGAACGTCGGTATGCGTGTCCACCGCGTCAGAGGGTGTGGGGAACTGAGTAGGATCGGATGCAGATAGCACAGAAAGTGAGGATGTTGATGAATCAGCTCTGTCGGAGAGAGTAGGCGGAGAAGGCGATGGTGTCTGTAGAGTAGAAGATGACGAGCTGCGCAAAGTGGAGCTTGAATGCAGCCAGGGCACGAACCGATAAGCCTGGAGTTTATCTAAGAAATAAGCATTTTTATCAGGAGGTGGGGCTATAAACACAGGACGGTCAGTACGTACCACGACCCGACAGTTAATATCCGATGTTGGGGGTGGATGTCGAACGAGCGGGAAGCAGGTCACCATATGAAGGGACAAAGGAAGATGGGGATGCAGCGGAGCTTGACTTGGATCTGGAGAGAATGGAATATTTATGTTGGTTCCCTAGCGTGGAGAAAATAGTGAGCACATGTCGGTGATAGGAACTTTGACCAACGTACCGTAGTCCGCGAATGGGGGTGGAGATTTCACGCCCCCTGGAACACATATCAAGGCGTTAAGTGTCGACATTGGGCCCGCACCAATCTCTAGAAGAGTTGAGCGCATCCGAAGGGGTGCGAACCCGGCAGTATCCCAGTGCAGCCGATAGCAGAGTAAACAGAACCGGGGGAAGCGCGACTCGAGAATGGTACATATATCTTGTATGGTTGTTGAATATTTGACAGCTTGAAATTGATATCAGCAAATTATGTGAGCGGGCACATATGTTTAATCTACCCACGCAGAGAGATTAAACCGGCGAGTACACCCCTGACAAAGATGGTAAATCCATGGAAGCGCTGCCGATGTATAGGCAAGCGCCTAGAAGTGGGGAGACGTCGGGAATAAGTAGATGGCGCTAGGATAGTCAGAGAGTTGGCTATGGCATGATATAATCAATTACTCGTCGTGATTTTTTGATGCAGAACGACCAACCAGTTGCGTAGGCGAGGGCAAAGGCATATGAAAAAAGGATTGGGAGGATAGCCACGCGGGCTACAGCTAATGGGATTAGATAGAGCAGGTGCGATATGATAGCAGTAGCCAGGCGAGATGAAAGAAATAGAGAGGGCGACGGCAGAGTGAGGCGGACACTCTGCATAGTATTAACTGTAAAAATCTTGTCAGTGTCATGCAGCATGAGATGACTTGAGTGTTTCGTACATCCAAGAGGTAAGGAGAGTGCGAGCGTGAGGGGAAGGACAGGAGGGGGATAAGAAAGTGTGCAACGGGTTGATGGGGAAGGACTGTGGGGGTTGGGCTGAGAACTCCACCAGGATTTCAGCAATAAAGGTAAAAGTTAGAAAGCACACCTTCACAGTGAAGAGAGGCAAAATCGTCAGATAGCGGGCGGCTCGCCGTAATCATAAGGCGCCTATGTCGGGATTGAATAGTTGAGGGCGTCTCGCGCGTATGAAAGCCCGGGCCCAGAAGCCTGCCGATGGACCTGAATGGATAAAACGGATACAGATCGCCCCGACACCCTTCATCCCTGATTGCAAGAGTGTCGCAGTGTGGGATTGTGAGGATGTGAGAGTAATGAGTTGCGATATTGACGTAGCCATTGTTGACGGAGCGCCAGTACTCAAAAAGTGTGAAACATTACGAAGGTCTCATAGAAGAGATCTCGCAGGAGCGAACTTGATATGCCACCAGCCTATTTGGGAGTGCGAACGCAGCTAGCCTCCTTCCTAGCAACGAGTTCTGGAGATGGATCTCGGTAAGATCAGCTGGAGGGATCAACGAGGAGTGTTGGCGACGCACAATTAGAACTAGTCCATTGGTCCGGCCTGCGGAGGGGCGGGGACGGCCAATACTGAAAGCCATGTGAAACGGAGGGAGCAAAAGGGGGAAAATATCGTACCTGCGCTAAATATTGGAGCGTGCAGGCCGCTCACAACAAGGGCGTTAGCGTTAGCACGATTGGTGATCACCGTGCCAGCTTAGCCGTTTGCCCGTTGATGGAGTGAATAATATTATACGTATATGAGTAAAGAACGAGCGTCCCAGCCGCCGCGAAGATGGCCTAGTGTGGGCGGGGGCACACCCGCGAGAACAAGCGAGAGAAGCAGGAACTTGGCGGGAACGCGGAAGATCAGGTAAAGGTTGCTTACAAAATCAACACAGTGATAATCGGAGCTTCAAAAAGACGTGTACGGCAGGCTGAACCCATGTGGTTAGTGTTGCTGGCACCATAGAACCTGGACCTGCTGAAAAGACCTGTTCGGTTGAAGCTATAGTGTCCGTAATTGAATAGCAGTCAATCAAACTGTTATTCGGTTGGCCCTGGCAGACATTGAATGCGGCCACTTAAGTGCTTTTATTTGCTGCATATTCTAGATGACACAGTGGAGCTTGCTTTCCGAGATTGATATGGAAGATTTGTTGCACATTCTGGATAAAGTTAGGCTTGCTTTCTGGGGTTGATATAGCATCGGGAAAACTCAACATTACTTAAGCTTGCTTAAAGTGGCTCAAAACAACTTAAACCTGGATTTAAGTAGAATAAGTCCAGTTAAGCTCCGAAGTGGCAAAAGTGGCCCGGCATATTGCCAATTTTGCTACAATTCCTCAAAATTTTGGTAGTTTCTTGTTCCTCAATGACTGGCAGATTTTTGCTCATACAGGTAATCATTGGTAGGCTTTTAGAATATGCACATGAATTTTCCTGGAGACGGCCCAATGTCACATGGAGGAAAAGATAAATTTTAAGCAGATTTTCAGTAATGTAGGGTTTTCCTGATGACTGGAAGATTTATTATGTGTTTTGGACAATGCAACAGGAATTGCTTTCTGAGGTTGATATGGAAAATTTGTTGCGCATTCTGGATGGCACAGGGGAATTTGCTTTCTAAGGTTGATACAGCACCTATATAGCAGACTTGGCTGCAGCTTTTGCACACTAGTGTAGCAGCTTGTCTACAACTTTTGGCTGCAACATGATATGGAGGTAGGAGCTATGGGCTGGCATAGGGAGGATGCAACCCACACCTGGATGTTGCAGCCTGGTCCAGCAGGGCTGCAGCCTGGTCAGGAGGGTTGAAGCCTAGTCTGGGAAGGTTGCAGCATGGTCGGGAAAGTTGCAGCCAGGTCCAGGGAAGTTGCAGCCTGATCAGAGAAGTTGCAGCCTAGCCT
>KL198113.1:0-37427 GCA_000697705.1 Botryobasidium botryosum FD-172 SS1
TCAAGTCACTCTATGGCGTTGAAGCAGGCTGGCCGCCAGTGGCGACAGAAGCTGGATGCTGTCTTGCGTTCAATGGGCGTTCACCAAGGTCAAGTGTGACCACAGCATCTGGGTCTACATGAAGGATGACATCCGGGTGATTGTCCCTGTGTATGTGGATGATATGACCATCGCAGGCAAGTCTCTGGACGCATGCCAGAAGGTGCGGGACGAGCTGTCCAAGCACTTCAAGCTCCGAGATCTTGGCCCCACCTCCTTCCTGCTTGGTGTCCACATTGAGCGTGACAGGTCCAAGCGGCTGCTCACCCTCTCGCAGAAGCAGTATGTGCATGATGTGCTCGAGCGCTTTGGATTTGGTGACCTGGCTCCTGTGTCCACTCCCATGGATCCAGGACTGCACCTCAGCAAGGACATGTGTCCAAACACACCGGCCGAGGTTGCTGCCATGAAGGACAAGCCATACATCCAGCTCATTGGTGCTCTGCTCTACCTTGCCATTGCGACCAGGCCAGACATAGCCTATTCGGTGGGAGTGCTTGCTCGCTTCAGCTCAAATCCTGGCCCATCCCACTGGAAGGCTGCCAAGCATCTGTGCCGCTATCTCAAGGGAACTGCAGACATGAAGCTGTGCTATGCCCCTGATGCCCGGACTTCGCCCTCGGAGCTCTTCACAGCCTACACCGATGCTGACCATGCTGGCAGCATTGATGACAGGCGCTCCACCAGTGGCATGATCATCAAGATGGGCACTGGAGCGATCAGCTGGGCAAGCAAGCTCCAGTCCATAGTGACTCTGTCCACCACAGAGGCCGAGTATGTGGCTGCTGTGCAGACTGGCCAGGAGGTGCTATGGCTGCGGAACCTACTCACCGAGTTTGGCTACTCCATCACCAAACCATCCACACTGTTCATAGACAACCAGTCGGCACTCCAGGTGGCTCGTGATCCAGAACACCATGGCCGGATGAAGCACCTGGACCTGCGGTTCTACTGGCTGCGTGATGTGGTCGAGCAGGGCCTGCTTGAGCCCAAGTACCTGCCCACCAATGAGATGCCAGCAGACCTGATGACCAAGGCGCTTGGGAAGAACAAGGTGGTGGTGATGCAGGAGTTGGTTGGGCTGAGACGGTGATTGCAGGGCTGCCTGGTTAGGTGGGAGTGTTGGAGGAGGTGCCCTAGGCATCCCTGACACTCACAGTATTTTTCCTATATTTTCTATCATTTTTTCCTGATTTTATATGGACACTTCTGTCCTGAGCTAGGCATACTTAGCTAGTTTGTTTCCGCTTCCTTGATTACATAATCAGTTGCTTAGAGCGAAGCCAAAGGCCTCTACTCCTCTTCAGGAGTCTTACCATTACTGGCCCTCTGGCTTCAGGTATTGTACATAGTTTTCTCTCTCTAGAATCTAGGAGTCTTACCATTACTGGCCCTCTGGCTTCAGTCTGATTCAACAAAACCTGGGCCCAGTGCCCCACCCAAGGCCAAGTCCCGAACAAGGGCCACCACTGCGGCCCATGACAACACTGCACATGACACCTGTGACCCTAGGCCCAGCACGCCATCCAAGCATGTGACAAGGGCCACCACACAGCAGACCACTGCCAGTGACACCACACCACAACCTCACACCTGGTGTCACTCCACCAAACCCCTGCTGGCACCACCCTCACACAAGCCCTTGCTGCTGGCAGCCCCACACTGGCTGCCATTGCAACAAGCAGGGCATCTGACCTGGCCGTGTAGGGGCTAGAGGGCGTCAAAATCATCCACATGGCCATGCATGCCAATCTAGGGCAGATACCTGACAAATTCAACACTGAGGCCATTTGCGCCATCCACTTTATTCCATGCCAGGATGAGGGCACCCCAAGTGCAGACTTGCCTGCACGGAGTTTACCTGAAAGACTCACCTCAATCTGGAGAAGATGGCCAAAGGAGTTGCTGGCTGACTATGCAAAGGGAACCCCCCTCGAGCCCTCCCTGTTCACAAGCAAGGACCTACTGACCCAGGTGATTGGGATGCACATGGTGAAGAACAGGGCCACATCATCCTGGCTGACATGCTTCAACCTATATTTTCCTCCAGCACTGTCAACGCACACCAAGGCAAAAAAAGCTTGGGGAAAGATGAGCTACTATGTAGCCTGGATGCAGCTGCTCAACAACATGAGGGAAGCCAAGCTTGATAGCCAAGGGGCTGAGGACACTTGCCTTGGATGGGCCAAAGCCACCTCCCAAGAATCCAGGTTCAGCAGGTCACTGCGAGGTAGCTAGCCAGGGTGTTGGCTGTTCACCACACCTAACCACAAAGGTACACTGGCCCTTGTTGGGCAGCCAGCAATGTCACAAATAGCAGCATCCAGTCATTGCCTCTCATCTGTGCCACCAATCATTGTCCTTGTCACATATACTCATGGGAATTATATTTTCCACCACACCTCAGATCCATAACATCACTACACATGAGGACACCCATCTTGCAGGCCAGGACAAAACCGGTGCTGTCCCACCCCAGACTCCTATCACATTGTGTGCAATCAATTCCCAAGTATGTGCCACACACCACCCCATACACATGCTATGGCATATAAACTCTAAGTCACTACATCACAGGGCATCCATCAAGAAACATGTGGTTGGGCTTATACATACATGCATTCTCCCTCAGCCAAGGGTGGGCAAGTAGGGGCTGGATCTGGGTGCCCTTCTCTCCTGGCTATTTTGCAGAGCCTAGCAACCTCATAGTAGACCACAGCAGCACAGACAGCAGAGGAACACTCTGGAACAGCAGCATCCCCCAGGGAATTCTCAGTCACATAACTTGGCTGCAAAGACAATCATATGAGTGTCTATATTGAAGGAAAGAGAAATATCTACAGTACCTAGAGTCTGGCATGAGTGTCTGAAGAAAAGGACACTACCTGGACTCGAACTAGTGGCCTCTCGAAGAGAAAGCCACAACTGTACAGTACATGAAACTAGACAAATTATACACAAAAGAAATCATTATTTCTCTGAGTTCAACATGGATGTGACCATACTTTTGCCAAGGGGATAACAATCAAATGTTGTGGAATTGAGGCGGGATGCCATTTGCTTGATAGTGGCCTGTGGTTCAGAGAAAGGCTTGTGGGTAGACATGCACACATGTAGCATTCTTAGCTCTTCCTTCTTGGTAAATGTCCTCATTTGCCACCAAAAAAGGGTATTGACTGTGGCCAGATGGACCAGGAGGCCTCAACTGTTTTTCTGCAACTCTCCCTCCATCTTTGTCATATACCTGAATTTTGTGATTATTCTTGGGGGGAGAGTGGCAAGGTCAGCAGGAGCTCTTGTGTCCAGATCAAATGAGTCATACAGAACAGGATGCCTTTCCTGTTGAACTCGGAGAAATAATGATTTCTTTTGTGTATAATTTGCCTAGTCTCATGTACTGTACAGTTGTGGCTTTCTCTTCGAGAGGCCACTAGTTCGAGTCCGGGTAGTGTCCTTTTCTTCAGACACTCATATCAGACTCTAGGTACTGTAGATCCTTCTGTTTTGCTCAATTCAGACACTCATATCGGACTCTAGTCCATTCTTATCTTTCTGAGTGCTCCTGGCTGCATGCCAGTGCTATCCTAGCATCCACTTCAACATTTCCATTAGGGCATTGATGTCAAGCAGATGCCACTGGTCAACTGCATAGCAGCTTTTGGTATAATTGGCATTGCCAAACCAAGGTAAACAAAAAATACAAGAGCCAACTTGACACTGGGAGAGGCTGCTCACAAACCATATCAAGCAATCAGGTAAGATTAGACTATAGGTGTCAGGTATGCCTAGGGCACCTCCTCCAACACATGATTGCTGCCTTTCCCAGAGCTTAGAGAAGGGAGAGCACCAGGGAAACCCAGGTCAAGCCCAATCTCATCTACCATGCCTTGCCACAATGTGGTAGTGAGAACATGTAGTTGCTGTCCTATTGTGGTGCCTGTTTTGTTGGAGGAGGTGCCCTAGGCATCCCTGACACTCACCATATTTTTCCTCTATTTTCTACTATTTTCCCTGATTTTATATGGACACTTCTGTCCTTGGCTAGTCATACTTAGCTGGTTTGTTTCCACTTCCTTGATTACATAATCAGTAGCTTAGAGCGAAGCCAGAGGCCACTACTCCTCTTCAGGAGTCTTACCACTACTGGCCCTCTGGCTTCAGGTATTGTACATAGTTTTCTCTCTCTAGAATCTAGGAGTCTTACCATCACTGGCCCTTTGGCTTCAGTCTGATTCAACACTACTCATAGTTAGCTTGTTTGTTTCCGCTTCCTTGATTACATAATCGGTAGCTTAGAGCGACGCCAGAGGCCACTACTCCTCTTCAGGAGTCTTATTGTCACTGGCCCTCTGACTTCAGTTTGATTCAACATTTACTGTCAGACTCAGCAATTTGGAAATGTTGAGAAGCTCAAGCCAAAGCTGAAAAGTGCCACCATAATCTTCTACTATTGTTTGCCATCAACTGCAATTAGGACTCATTCCATGTATCACAGACATTGATGTGCATAAATGGGCCTTCCACCATGTCTTTCTCCTTCAACAGGCAGCAGAGATGCTGGTCCCTTAACTTGCACACAACACTGACTCTGTTAGACTCCACATTGCCTGCCGACACACATACAAACACTGTGTGGCTATCTTCACTATCATCATTTCCATCCACCCAGCCATTCAACTCATGCAAACCCACTCTGTCACAGGTGCCCAAAACACCACACATTCTGTTCCTCCAGCATCAATAGACCCGGATCCCACTACCCCACCAGTGTACTAGGACCCCTGAAAGCCCTAATATATGTCCGATCTGGAAATCAAAAATTTCGGAGGTAAATAAAGCCAAATTTCGACTCAGGGGCACATAACATTAGCCAAATTTCTAAATTTAGTCCTTGGACACCACCAAATTTTGGCAAAAAATTTCGGTGTTTCAGGATCAGACATTGCTCCAGACTAACCTTTTTTCATTTTTTGGGATTTTTTCTCCCATTTCCAAGCATTTTAGACCTTCTGGCATATGACATAGGTGGTTTTTGCCCATTTTAGTCCTCATACCTCTGCCCAAAATTGCACCATTTTTAGACTTTCCAGCACCAGACATCCAAATTTTTTCCCAAAAATTAGGAGATCTAGCATATCACATTTCCTAGGGCTTTCAGGGGTCCTGTGTACTCCCAGTCTCAAAAGAGTTCTCATGGATATCTCTTTCTTGGGGAATCTCAGGAGTCTCTTGGCCCTGTAAAAGAGGTGAAGACTGCTGGTAAGTGTAAATCTTCACTAGACATTCATGGGATGCTGACCCTGCCCACATATTCAGCTGGGACATTCATGAACCCCAGCTTAAGGCACTGACCAGTAGACAGAAGACAGCACTGGGCACAGTCTGCAAAAACCTGATTACCACTTGGAATGATGATCCTGTACAGCAAAACAACACTCTTGTGCTATCAAATGCTAGGTTTTTCTGGCAAGAAAGGCTCCTGCCTGCACTTAGAATTTTTCAGCAAAGGGCATGATGTATGGGGTGGATCATTTTTGTAGATTTACTTGATTTAGTTATCACTATCTTTTGCACAGAAGGGTATCATTCACCAAGCAGAGTGACAGTGGTGGTAGGGAGGCAGCATATTGAAGCACAGGGTAGTAGTTAAAGATTGTGGCAATAATGTGAGCTAAAGGAACAGCAGCCATGTGTATGAGCCCATGGTGCAGGTTGAGGATGGTAGCAACAGTCGAGGAGGGGAGTAAGCAGGGGGAGTAAGTGTGGACATGATGCAGAAAAGCTCTTGGTGTTGTTTTTGAATTGATTGTACACCCTGTGTGGATGCTGTTAGCAATGCACAAGATTGGGGGAACAAAAAAACCCACCCCGGAGCTAACAGGGCATGGCATGGTGGGTGATGGAATCCTGGTTTGGATGCCCTGAGTTGGAGGTGTGAGCTGCAGGAAGTGTTGGGCACAGAAAGTCTGGAAGACTTCTAGCAACACTCTGAAGCTGGATGTGAGTGCACAAACTTTTATTGAGAGAGAAAAGGAACTATCTACCTGAAGCCGGATGTGAGTGCACAAAGAAGAGTAGCACCACATCTGAAGGCTTCATCTGTACAGGATGATTACATAATCATACAAAGACACCGAAAAGAAAGAAAAAAGGACACAAGTCGGAATAGAACTTGTGCTCTATGGATCTGTCAGTGGTCTGAAGACATACCACCAACAGAAGGCTGTGAACGGCTCGAGCCCTTTGTCACAGAGAAGGTAGTCAGCACCTTCAACAGCATCCACACAACACAACACCTCCTCACAGCCATTGTGTAGGTATCTGAAAACAGGGTTTGAAGGGCCATGACACCCTCATCCCACACACTTTAGACACTTCACTGGTGCCTGTCTAATCAATGATCTGACCATTGCAAGGCCATTCACTGAGATGGCTGTCCCCCTCCTCTACCTAGAATGGGCTGATCTACACAGCCTCTATCACAACTGTCTCTTTGTGGCCAATAAAAAGGAGTTCTCTTCTACCAATGTGATGAGGTGCATGGTGAGGTTTACAAGCCCCCTGCTGGGATGCCATTGGCATTCAGTCATGGCACCACATTAGCACTGCTTGGAGACAGAAGCTCTGTCAGAATCTCAACACTGTGGCAGAGCCCAGCCGCATGGATTGGATTGGCACTTCTCAGGCTGGCCACACAACAGCCACAGAAGATTGGATCTACAGGCTAAGTGCAGAAGGTTTCAGTTAGGCTGGTGAGGATCTCCCCCCCTCTTCTTGAACCATAGCATAGATTGGCATTACAAATGTCATGTTGTTCCTGATCCATAAAATCTCTCATTGCATCATCTTTGCCCATACTAACTGCACACAGGTAAATTGTTCACTTTGCAAGCTGCTTGTGCTGCAAACCTCCCAAAACTCATTGAGCAAGGCAAGATCCCAATGAAGAGTGGGGGCCATGACAGCCAGGATGATGCACTTGCCTCTACAATGGTACAGCTCATGTGGCCCAAGCTAGAGCCTGTTCTTGCATAGTATCTCAAATACTGTCAGGATGTGTTCCCATGCTCATTGCTCAACCATGGTAATGCAATTTCTCTTTTCCCCACCCTCTCCCTATACTTACCAGTGGGGATCCATCCCTAAACCTCAACACAAATTCTCACTTTCACTAATCCTATTGTCCAACACATTGTTGGTGGTATGTCTTCGGACCACTGACAAATTCATAGGCTACAAGTTCTATTCAGACTTGTGGCCACTTTCTTTTCTTTTCGGTGTCTTTGTATGATTATGTAATCGTCCTGTAGATGAAGCCTTTGGATGTGGTGCTACGCTTCTTTGTGAACTCACATCTGGCTTCAGAGTGTTGCTAGAAGTCTTCCAGACTTTCTGTGCCCAACACACATATTCCACACTGGGCACAGAAAGGCTGGAGGACTTCTAGCCAACACTCTGAAACTGGATGTGAGTGCACAAACTTTTATTGAGAGAGAAAAGAACAATCTACCTGAAGCTGAATATGGTGCTCTGGAACTGCAGCTTCCCCCTGAGAGGCTTCTATAGCATGCTCAGCCTTGTAAACAGCCATCTGCAGGCACCAGTGGTTAGCAGGCATCTTTTCAATCAACATGGTGATAATGAAGAGGGGACGATGATGTATTTATACCCATCCTGCACCACAAGTGTGAGCACCTGGAGGGAGTGACCCTCCTCCCCACCCAACTATTGTTGGAGGAGGTGCCTGTTGGAGGTGCCCTAGGCATCCCTGACACTCACAGTATTTTTCCTATATTTTCTATCATTTTTCCTGATTTTATATGGACACTTCTGTCCTGAGCTACTCATACTTAGCTAGTTTGTTTCCGCTTCCTTGATTACATAATCGGTTGCTTAGAGCGAAGCCAGAGGCCTCTACTCCTCTTCAGGAGTCTTACCACTACTGGCCCTCTGGCTTCAGGTATTGTACATAGTTTTCTCTCTCTAGAATCCAGGAGTCTTACCACTACTGGCCCTCTGGCTTCAGTCTGATTCAACAGTGCCCTAGGCATCTCTGACACTCTGACACTCACCATATTTTTCCCATATTTTCTATCATTTTTCCTGATTTTATACAGACACTTCTGTCCTGAGCTACTCATAGTTAGCTAGTTTGTTTCCGCTTCTTGATTACATAATTGGTGGCTAAGAGTGAAGCCAGAGGCCACTGCTCCTCTTCAGGAGCTTACCATCACTGGCCCTCTGGCTTCAGTTGATTCTACAATTAGGGCATCCAGAACCTTCTGGAGTGGTCCAGAGTCTGTCAAACCATCCTGCAACTTCCTCATTGGTTCAAACACACACATCTTCCCTAGGATGCATATTCCCATTTTGCTGGCATTTGTGTTGAACTCTGAGAAGTAATGATTTCTTTTGTGCATAATTTGTCTAGTCTCATGTACTGTACAGTTGTGGCTTTCTCTTCAAGAGGCCACTAGTTTGAGTCCAGGTAGTGTCCTTCTCTTCAGACACTCATATCAGACTCTAGCCCTTTTCTCTGTTTCTGAGTGCTCCTGGCTGCATGCCAGCACTGTCTTAGCATCCACTTCAACAATTTGTCCACAACAGTTCAGATGTTGACCTCCCCATTAGGACCAGGTTTCTTCAGAATGATCAGCATTGGCACAGCATTCATACCTGCAGCCATTCACTATCTACTGCCACTGATGTATGTGTCCTATTTTTCACTCCACTGTGGTCTTGGGGCATCTGGGCATTTAGATGCTTGCAGGCATAGATCTTATATTTGATGATCAGAGGAATATCATGATTTATTATTGCCTGTAGAGTAGTTTGGTGTCTTTTAGCTCAACAAAAGATCTTCCATGTACTGAACAAGTCCTGCATGGATAGGTTCCAGCAGGACCCCAGAAAGCCCTAGGAAATGTTATATGCTAGATCTCCTAATTCTGAGAAAATTTCTGGACGTTATATGCTGGAAAGTCCAAAAACAGTGCACACTAGCCAAATGACTGATTTTTGAGTGTGGGGGACTCATAACATCGCCAAAGCTCATCCAAACCACTCAAATATTGGCACGCAAACCCGCCATGACGATACCTAGCCACAAACACCATCATTACCACGAGGGGAGCCGATGAAAATTTCTTTTCATAGGAGAAACTCCAATTTTGCTCCGATTTTGAGCATCTGGGACTCCTAGTGAGCCCAAATTGGCAGGGATTTGCGCTGCCTTCTACACAAATGCAGTGCAATCATCAAAATGTTGTGCCTGTTGGCTCACCTTATGTACCAAGAACGTTTGTGTAGAAGGCGGCGCAAATCCCTGCCAATTTGGGCTCACTAGGAGTCCCAGATGCTCAAAATCGGAGCAAAATTGGAGTTTCTCCTATGAAAAGAAATTTTCATCGGCTCCCCTCGTGGTAATGATGGTGTTTGTGGCTAGGTATCATCATGGCGGGTTTGCGTGCCAATATTTGAGTGGTTTGGACGAGCTTTGGCGATGTTACGAGTCCCCCACACTCAAAAATTAGTCATTTGGCTAGTGTGCCCATGTAAAATTTTTGCAAATGCTCACATATGTGGACAAGTCTGGTTTCGTTGCCTAGATATAGTACATACAGATATCCATGCGAAAGATTGTGGAGAACGGCCAAGAAATGGGCGAGATATTGCTCACATGAGTTTGGTGGAGAGAAACTCGTGTAAACCGGACACAATGTGCCAATCGGCCAATCCGGATGCAAACGGCAGTAAATCCAACCATGATTTGATGTTGATATCAGAACAGAGTCCCCAGGATTAGATCATCGCCGCCAACATTCATAATGCCAAAATGCCGGCTTTGTCAATATCACCATACTTGAGTTGTACATTGGTGCTGTAATTCACCTTTATTTGAGATCCAGTTGCAGCCATTTTGACAGCAAGTGGCTTAGATAACTGTGTGAGATCAACCTTGAGCATCATAGACATAAAATCAGCCACAGAGCCTGAGTCCAGCAGAGTGTGCCAGGTTTTCTATTGATTTTGACTTGAATGACATCAACCTTTGGTACCAATTGTTGGATGCCCTTCGTGCGCGAGGCATTACGCTGGAGTAGTGCCGCTGCACCCTCATATGCTCGTGTACTCCGGAAAGATGTGATGAGTCTGCTCTAAGTGCCACGCGTGGCCTATGTACAGATGACTTGCTGACTAAGCTATGACTCCGGGGCCAGGGGAGGACCCCTGGCACCCCCGGCACTCCTCCCCACTCCAATCTCCCCCCTTAAAAAATCACACGTCCGTGTGCGAAAACTGCTTGGACATCTCGCCAAACCTCTCCTCAGCCTCTCAGCCAACTCCTCTCCTGCCTCTAGGTGCATGCCGTGTGGTGCTCCTCGTGGGAATGGTGACTTGATGTAAGATAATGGACGACGCACTCCAGTGTCGCGGTATCGCTCTAAAACCAACTCGAAATTGTTTCCCAGGTGATAGTTTGCCGACCCAAAGTGTACGTGGATGAACCGCAAGGCCAGAAGGTGGCCCGTAATCGTTGTTGAGAGTGACGGTGACGGTCCCAGTCGGGTTGATCCTGATCCCTGCCAAATATGTCGGGGTTGTGTTACATTTTGCGTGTCCTAGGTTTGACAATGCAGTCGTCGCTGACGGGTTTGTGGCAATTGTGGGGACGAAATGTCCTGGTGGGTGTGGCAAGCCGGGTGGTGGAAACCGGTGACCCCCTGCCTCACAAATCGTGGTCGTTGCGTCTCGCTCGACACGTTCTGCTGGCGTGCTCATGCGTCGATGTCGCAAATCGTTGTCCCCCGTTTGTATAGTAGTATCCCCGCGTTCGATTCCAGTACAGGAATCGTTAGTGTCCATGTACACATTTCTGGGCAGGATTTGCGTTGTGAGTAGCATGCGAGTCGATAATAAATCAATGTCGCCGGGTTGAGTGATCGCAGGTGTCGTGGGGGTTGTTGTTCTCGGGCTGGGATGTTTTGTAGGTGGTACGGCCTTGCTAAGGCTATACTCGCGCTTGGTATCATCAGCGACAGCGTGACTAGCTGGAAGGATAGCTGCTGGTGTTCCGAGAATTGTGGATGGGGGATCGAGGTTGACGAATTGAACGCTTGTGGGCATCGTCATTCATGGGCTGGGATGCTTCGTTGATGGTGTGGCCCCGCGTAGGCCACACTCACGTTCCATATCATCAGCGATAACGATATCAGGTGGGACGATAATCACTGGTGCCTCGAAGATCGTGGATGTGGAATTGATGTTGATGGCTAGGATACTTGGTAAGTCCATGACAATCGTTGGACACAAGCTGGGGTGCTTCGTCGCTAGCACGTCCCTCTTGGTACTGGATTGCTGCTCGATATCGTCGACGATAGCGCCGCCACTCCCGGCATTTGGTCGTTGCCCTTCTAAATTTCTCCCCAAGCTGCCATACGGGCTCCCAGCTCATGCTGGCACAATTGTGTCTACACGGTCAATTCTTGCACCAATGACACCGTTGCTCACGTGCATCTTGAGCGGGACGAGTATCGCGGGTGGCTCAAAAATTCTAGATGGTGCGTCAATGCTGCCGGGCTGGATATTCGATGATGCCGTGGGACTCATTGAGCGCGGGTTGGGGTGCTTCGTTAACGGTATACCTCCGTCAATAACCGGTGGAATGGTAGTCACTGATGCCTTGAGAATTGTGGGTGGTGGATCGACGTTGACAATTACGATGCGTGGTAAGTTCACGACGGTCGCTGGACGTGAGAGTGAGGTCATCATGACCGTTGGATGTGGGTTGGGGTGTTTCGTCAACGGCACCACCCCGTCGTGATCGGGTACGTGTTTGGCCAAAACGATGGTAATGATCTCCGTGTGTTCCATATCGCTCCCCCCTTTTTTGCTAATCTCCTCTTCTCGCTCTTCAACCCTCCTTCTCCCTGGGTCCTCTCCTCTCGGCCTATCGCTTCCACATGCTCGATAACCCCCTTTGTCCGGCGGCACCCGCACGGTCAGCTTGAATGCATCCTCGATGACAGCTTCAGCTTCGACACGCTCAAATTTATTCATCGATCCTTCCGCATCAGATTGGTATTCGGGTGGTGATATGAGTGATGCGAATGCGTTGGACGCCGGGACCAGTGTGTGCAGGGAGGGGTCTGCGTGATAAGTACTCGCATAATGCATGATTGCGTCCAACTGCTGTCGTTTGGCCTCTACCCCTTGCTCCCTAACCATCTCCTCCGCCAGCTCTTCTTTCTCTTTCCTTAGTCCTTCCATCGCCCGTCGACCTTCCTTCTCCAGCGTCTTCATCATCACTGCCCATTTCTCCTCACTTCTCCTCTCATCCTCTTGATACTCCAAGTCCTTCCGCTCATGTTCTGCGATGATCGCTTCGTCTATCTCTATCTCCTGCTGATACCTTCCATATCCCTCTTCTAGGACCTTATCCCTAACCTCCAATATTTCCAACACCTCGTCACACCAGGCCTCGCGTCTTATCTCAAATGCGAGCCACTTCTTCTCCTCAAGAATTCCAGCTTCAATCCGCCGTTCCTCCTCCAATCGTCTCTCCTCTTCCTCTTCGGCCTTTCTCTCTAGCTCCCTCTCGCTGCATCTTGTAAGCATCGCCTCCTTGGCAGCAAGAACTTTCGAAGGAACAGACCAGCACGTCGCAAACTCCTTGTGGAGGCGCGTCCAGTCCAGCCCAGTGGCTTCAGTGAGGCTTGTATACCACTTCTCGGCTGTCAAGCGTCAGGTAAGGCAGAGCTGGAAGACCTTGCAACAATCTTCGGGCGTGAACGATCTCGCGTCAGCGTATCGAATGACATCGAGAAACCATGCGGTCGGGTCGGGTCCCAAGCCATTTCCGCGAAAACCTTTTGGTGTGATCATGATAGTTGATTTTGTGAATGGGGTAGAGTGGGGAAATGGAGAGTGAAAGAAATGGAGCTTAAAGTCGAATACACGTCCTGTCCTTGCGCGCTATGTGCGTCTGCAAAGGAGTTATCGAAACCGTAACTGAACTTATCGAAACCACGTTCTCGAGCGCTATGCGTCTTCGAAAATCGATGGAATATGAACTTGTCGTTGCGAATCGTCCAAATAACTGTCCTGTCTGTCGAAATCTCGGTGGAAAATCTTCATCAAAAATCCAATACAACAGCACAAATCTCTCCTCGAGAAACCACTGAAGGTTCGAATCCTTCTCGTCACCAGTTGGAGTAGTGCCGCTGCACCCTCGTATGCTCATGTACTCCAGAAAGATGTGATGAGTCTGCTCTAAGTGCCACGCGTGGCCTATGTACAGATGACTTGCTGACTAAGCTATGACTCCGGGGCCAGGGGAGGACCCCTGGCACCCCCGGCACTCCTCCCCACTCCAACGCTCGACAGCCGGTACCTAATTGTCATCAGGACGTTTCTTGTCTTTGCGAATGCCCTTAGGTCGCGAGTATCGCGAAGATGAAGTTGATGCTGCAGTTATGTAATCCAAATCTACATACACAAGCAACACTGCCATTACCGTCGGTCTGTTTTCCCCGCTTTGCGTTTGCCGGCAAACAGGTGCTTGGGCTGTAGGGGACGTTGAGCGATAGCTTGAACAGCTGCGAGAGGAAGACGCACCATTTTTGTTTTGATCGCGCGGTCGCTCTCGCCTGCCTTGGCCAGCCGGTTGCGCTCGCGCTGCCCCAGGTTCCGCAGCTTGACTGCTTTGAGTGCTTGCTGTTGGGTTGGCGGTCAGAAACGAGGGCTCGGGCTGCACGCACACAAAAAAAGAAGACGAATCGCACCTCGCTGTTCCGCATGCCAGCCAGCTGCCGGTTCGTCGCCGGGTGTCTTTTGGCTACCACCGAGCCCCCGTTCGTCTTGCCGCGCTTGCTGCTTTGCCCCTCGTCGACATCCATCGCATCGTCTCCGTTCTCGTCTACCCACTCCCCTTCGGCCATCTCGACATCCATGTCCTCCGCTCGTTTCCGTTTTGCACCCTGCGCCTTCGCCAGTATCTCCGCGCGCGCTTGGATTCGGCTGGGATCGTATCCCGCAGCCGTCAGCCGTTCGCTCATCTCGGACAACGTCCGAAGCCCAGCCGTTCGCGGCAGCATGACCTTCCTGCGCTGCTGCGACCGTTTTTTCTGCTCCTGCGCTAACTGGGTCTCCGCCTCGTACCGCTCCTCTTCCGAGTCGACCTAATCTTGTAGTTCAGCACCCGGGCCAGCCACCATATTCGAACACTTACTATCTCCTCCTCGCTGTCGTAAAACCCTTCGGCTTCCAGCTTTTCCTCCTCGCGCTCCAACGCTTCAAGCTTTTCTACAATATCCGGGTCAATAAAGTCTGCGATATTGTGTCCATCCATGATCTCTGGAATGATGTCGTCCTTCCAAGCCGGCTCCTCAAGCAGATAGTTCTCTGTCGTCACTTTCAGTAATCTGCCCTCATTCCATAGGCAATCAAGTGCTCACTTTTGATATTGAGGTTGTATACACCCGCGCCACCTTCCTCTGCCTCGATATCCCTCTCCAGCTTCCGTCGATCCGGATCGGTCTTGTCGTACTTCTTCCGCCGCTTCACAATGTCTGGAATAAAAGGTTCCCGCACAATATCATCGCGTGCCTTGGGCTGCGCAACGTGTATCCGATTCAGGACCGTGTTGATCTTGCTGCCCTTGAGCTTGTTCTCGACTCGGTGGGCCAGCAAGGCATCACATGCCGTGTGCTTCACGTCCATGACACCCTCTTCGGTATAGCAGGACGCCTGCACGACTTTGACATCTTCTTTGGTGATGATCTCGTCAACGAGGGCCCGGTTCTCAGGCGAAAGGTCCTCGAGCCTAGTAACATCGATTTTGTTAATAACCAGGATTGTCGGCTTGTTAGCGAAAAGCGGCTTGATCGAGTGGAAGAGTTTGCACTAGCGCAAAATGTCAGCTCGAGTACGTACCCCATCAGGAGCGAGGAGTGCCCTCACCTGTGCTTCTACGGTATAGCCACATTGTTCACTAAGATCCATGAAATAGAGGACGCAGCTCCGCAGATGCGCAAGCGCTGTAATGCTCTGCATCTCGATGGTATTCATGTCCTCCAAAGGGTGATCGAGAACTCCTGGGGTATCGATCACCTGCCATCGTAGATATTTGTAGTCTAGGTGCCCCACGAATAGTGACTTGGTTGTAAACGCATACGGCTGGACGTCCACATCTGCCCGGGTCACTTTATTCATAAACGATGACTTGCCCACATTAGGATAGCCGCAGATTAAAAGCGTGCGTGTATTTGGATCGATGGCGGGGAGACGGGAGATATGCTGTCGGACCTGTTCGAGGTACGCAAGTGGGTCCTTTTGCCGCCGCATAATCGTGGCCATTCTAGCGAATAAAAATTTAGGTCAAGGAGACGCCCGCGAAGGAGAACCCGTACCGGCCAAGGGCAGCGCGCTTGAGCTGCTTGCATCGATAGAGACTGTCGCCGAATTTGAGCAGCCGCACATAGTCTTTTGCGACCTGGTCGATCAAGTGCCGCGCAGTATTGAGTTGACCAAGGGCCAGCTTGTAATGGTTTTTGTCGTATAGCACGTTGAGCAAAGATGAGAGGAAGGGGTGAAGATTCTAGTAGCAATAGAACGCTATATCAACATAGCTCGCAGACTGAGAGCATCGGACGTACATCCAGGATTGGAAACTCGGTGAGGATGGCGCCAAGTTTTTCGTCGAATGAATCCTGAGTAAACTTGACTTTGCGCATGTAAAAGTTTCGAATACGGCTAATCTTGAAGTTTTTATGAATGACCTGGAGCGCAATGGTCTACGTTCAGAACGGCGCAATGCCAAGCTCAAGATGACCATACCGTCGGTGTCTTGCGCTGGGTCTTGGACAAGACAATGTCTAAGAAGTCGGCCGCGGTGGGCACGGGCGCGATGGCCTTGATGCTCCTGGCGGACATGGCTGCGTGCAGATTAAGTCAAGCGATCTCGGGTGCCCTCGACGTCGACGGTGTGGACCAGACTCAGGCGATCCCAAAATTTTGCGTCCACATATTGCTTAGTCAGCAGAAAATTAATGATGTTATGTAAGCTCATCATGCACTTTTGCGCTGTGTGAGCAAGGAAGCACTAATATTACTGGGCACGAAAGCTGAGAGAGCTAGAGCGATAGAGCGGTAGAGTGGCAGAGCGGTGGGTAGAGGGAGAGAAAGCATAAAAAGGGATAAGAAAAAAGAGAAGGAAGGTTCTAATTAGTGGCATCCTCTATGTCGACCGCACCGGCCTCGCCGCTAGTGGTAAAAAGTGCTTCAAAGTCCTCCGTCCCCGACCCAATCACACCAAAGGCGTCCTGCAGTGTGCGCCCAAGAAAGTCAAGCTCGGTAGTGATTCCCTCTAGAAAGAAAATAAACCCAGTGTCAAGCCGGCGTTTTGTAGAGACAAAGAAAATCTTCTAACTCATTGCGAGAACGTAGGCAAAATACAGCAGCTGCTTGGAGCCTTCTGCCTGCCTCTTCTTCACGACGTCTAGTTGTCTGATTGCCGCAACCAGATGCTGGCGAGATTTCTCCGCCGGCGGAAGGTACGGAGGGAGTGGCGCTTTGAGCCTGAATGCCGATGCGAGGGTCGAAAAATACAGGACCACATTTCCGACCTGGCCTTTGTGTTCACAAGATGTAGTGAGGGAAGATTTGAACACACACCATTTCTCGCCTCTCCTTATTGACAGGGAATATGAAATCTCTACGGACGCTCTGAGTAGCGCGTAGGCAATTTAATTTCTATTGTTTCTCGAGGAATCTATCGTTTGTTCTTACCGTATACCTATGGCCCATTTACTATGTTAATCAAGTATAAAGCATGAATAAGAAGGCTGAACTCACCACTCCTCTCGTGTTGTGACTATCTCCCAAAACTGGTGTCAAAGTGGCTTACAGTTCAGAGGTAGGGGGGACATACCGCAGCGCATCGAGTGCAATCGGTCCAAAATGGTTTGTAGGCTGGTGAGAATGGTGCGATATAACTGCACTGGAAATGGCCCCTTCAAACGAGGTTCGTGGATTGTTTGACTCAGGAGGCCTTGAAGCTCGATGAGTTTCAGCTGCAAGTGAAGCTCCCTAGTAGCGAGGTTAGACGTGTTGATAAGCACCCCCTTGTGATCCAAAAGTTAATATCGACACGCACATAGCCATAAATTCGTTCACAGAGGCAGTGAGTTGATCAGCAGGGACAGATAGGGCGAAAGCGAGCAATGGCATGTTCTCTGCTTCCACTCGATGCTGCAGCGGGGTAGGCGTGCTTCGGTGAGGTGGAACGGAGTACGATCGCACTAGTCGGGTGTACAACCATCCAATGTTTAAACAGAATCTGAAGAGATATATCTGATTGGGAACCACCCATCAAGAAGCAAGAAGGGAGGCAACTTACTCTCCAAGTGCTTTACTAAGTTCACGTCGAGCCTCTGACGGCCACCAAAATCGGCTAACAATGAACGCCCACAGTACTCCGACTGTTACCGCAGCGGCTCGCTGCAACGCGATAGTGATGACCGCTACGTCTACATGGCGTTGGTTGTAACTGGGTCGGAGCCATTAATACTGATTGTAGCTTCGAAGATGGATATACGAACCAGTATAAGCATGTCAAATTATACGTGCTAGATGAGGGGTTATATTGGATAAATAAATAAGGAAAGCAAGTTAATTACTCAAAAGACACTCACAGCAACACAAAACGACCAGAGGTGGCATACTGGGGTTTTCCGACGATGTAATAGAAACACGGCATTGAAAAAAAGAACCCAAATAGGGCTAGGACAGTGGGGTTGTCGGGGAAGCAGGAGTATATCACTGTTGCAGCGAAGGCGCCGAATCTATAGGCGGTATGAGTTGACACCGGATTATTTGGGGGTTGCGGACGACTTACAGTGTTCCAGCCACGCGATGTAGGCTAAGGAAGTTTGTCTGTGATTTATCAGCGACATTGCTGGCAGGATAGATGGTTTGCGTTCGTACTCACGGCGCCAATCGTTGGTGACATCACGACAAAAAACTACAGACATGAGTTTTGATTAGACAGGGGAATGGCACAGAGCTAGCGCGAACTTACTGAGATGAGCGCCCACTCGCCTTTCAGCTCAATAAACAGTGCTCTGGTTTGATCTATGAATGCGGGAGACGCCAACATCGCAGTTGCCACTCCAGTCTTGATCGCATACTTCATATCAGGCTCGCCTAGGCGCGTCCCGAGAGCCCAGAATGATTGCTTCATGCGGCCTGACCAAGAAAGTGTAGCTAAAGGAGGCCTGTGAGCGGTGTTGGGCGCGTGCGGGCGAATTCGCGGAAAGCGCGAGTCTTTTTTGATAGGTTTGTCTCTGATGATAGCCGCTGTAAACAGGAATTAGATGCAAGCACCGAGCTAAGAGATGCAATACTTGCATATTGTTCTCCGCAATGTGGGGCGCTTTGGTATCGGGGAGTTTGCCACGCGCCGCGAAGGAAAGCAGCACATGAGCCTGCGTTTGATCCACCTAAGCCAACCTGCGGATGCCGCGACAGCACGCTCCGAATGGTAAATGTCGCTCATGGCCTCTACAAGAGTGTCCATCTCTCGGGCAAACTCCTGTAGCGTAAAAAGGAAACTAGTGCAGACCAAATTTTGGCCAAACCTTCAAAAACTTCAGGTACCAATAGACTTACTAGTATACCAAAAACAGGGTCTCGTCCCGCTGGTCGATTTCAGCATCGTCAACGCTTTCACCTGTCATATCACGACGATAGATCTTCATCACGGAGATATTTGACATCTTCTCGAATTCGCGTAGGGCGGACTGTATGTCCGCTTTTAGCTCAGTAAAATCGTAGTCCTTTTTCTTGGACTTGGACTTGTCTGTGTGGCTGTTGAGGAAGGTGACTCTCATTCGCTTCAGGGTACGAGCGCACGTAGACTGCAAGTGGCATAATCTGAGGGCTGTATATAGGCGAGGCTAGGGGCAAGAACGTACCGCGAGCGCGGTCATCGGAGGGCCAACATCTTCGACAAGGCTTCCAAAGATCATAGCAGCGGCAGCAAGCGACGCATCGGCCTCGCTCTCTCTGGGAGCTCCGCCAAGCGGAAGGTCCGCCGGGGATTTGGTAGAATTGAGAAATTTATTCGAGTTTGCGCTACCCTTTTGTCTTTTGGAGCCCGCCACGGGCAGCATGCCTTTGCGGATCGCTTGCGCTATCTCGTGCTGTAAGCTCGTGCCCGAACGTAGCCCGCCAAGATGCTGAGCGAGTCGGGTGAGGCTATCGACGGTATCACCATAAGCGACAGATGTACGCTGGATGCGATTATCGCACCACTCCGATCTGGCTTCTTGGAGGTTCCGCTTTAGCGACGTGAAGGAGGCCTGATGAGCCTCGACCGCACGCAATAATTTTTGATGCTTCGGGTGAAGGTCGGATTCCAACAAAAATGTCCGAGTGAGGACTTCAAGCAAGGTGGAGAATGAACTCAGAGTTCGGGTTATATCGTTTCTAGATTCAGTGTATTTTAGACAACTTCGACGGATGAATGGCAAATTTCATACTGTAGATTGTCGGTAGCACTTTGCGGCCAAAGGAAGAAGCAGACCCCGTTGGCAATTATAGACCCGAGAAAGACGATGAATGTGACTTGGGTAAGAACATTGAATCCACCCTCCTTTACGAGACTAAGGGATGTACGTCAATACACGGATGGGAGCCGCGAGCGTTGACAGTGGCTTACACTACGAATAGTATGATGGCTGTCATGCTGCATGCTAAAGAGAAGTTGATGGTAATTTTGTGCTATTGAAGGACATAAGAGGCGCACATACCCGTGTTGAATGACGCTTTTGCCATCCACAGCTTTGACCAGGCAACCAGAGCTATCGAGACTGCGATAAACATAAATACTAGGGAGTCTGCAAGCCATTCCCAGCCGGGTCGTGCTTGAAAGTATTCGAAGGAGAGCATGGCGGAGAGGGTGACAGACGCAGTGAAGGCAAGAGAGAGGAGGCAAAATATATCGGCTTCGAACATGGCACCAGCGGACTTGGCAGGATTGAAATAGACGGCGACTAGGAGGACAGATGTTAGTCGATTCCTCATGAGCTAATAGTAATAGTAGGGAATAGCTGTGTACTTGTGGCTACCATGTGGGCAGATGGCGAGGGTCCTTCCTGGCTGCGGTTGGGGACAATGTCCGAGATAAAGCCAGAGAGATACGGGACAAAGGTGAACAAGGATGCGATCAGGTACGCTACCGAGCATTTGAGTACGTTGCGCTGGAAGACAGTCAGCGTGGGGAGACGATCGCGCAGGCGCCTAGAGAAGGATGGTGGCGTGTGCTGGACGGCGTCGGCGTCGGCGTCGCTATCGGTGTCTGAGTCCGATGTAAGGTTAGACTCCGAGTCAGACTCGGAGTAGTCTGTTCCTTCGGCAGAAGAGATGTCGTAAGGAGGTGTGTCAGAGGCACGAGACTGGGGACGTTCTGCGTCGAAGAGGGAGGCAGGCTCCTGGAAAAGGAGAGACGGCTGAGCAGGATCTGAGGGCAGGGGAACAGGTGCCTGCTGCGAGTCGATTCGATAAAGCGAGGGCGTGTTCCTGTAGCGGAAATAGGAGGATCCTGGCGGGCGCTCTTCGCTGCGATTGCGAGACGAAGCTCGGTGGCGGGCGGGAGGCGCAGGAGGAGTGCCCATGACTTGACCAAAGAGAAGCCAGTCGTCGGCCTGGGGGTCGGGGCCCCGGAGCTGCTGCCTGTCGGAGACATGGCGGAAGGCGGTGGGAGAGGGCGTGCGACTGCTGTTGGACGGGAAAGACCCATGGGAAGGGGGTTGGGGGCGCGGCGTGCTCTGGGTGCGGGGGGGCGCGCTGTTGTCGTTTGGGAAACGCGAGTGCGGGATGGCGCCATAGCGAGACGCAGATGGGGGCGGAGCCACGCCAGAGATGAAGTTGGGCAGCGAGCTCGGGAGGCCGGGTGTGTCCGGACCGCCAGGCTGGGCGACGTCCTCCGAGCCCGGCCGGTGCGAGGCAGACGCGGGGTTTTGGGGCGCCATTGGTGGTATTAATGCAGCGGAGAAGCTGTCTCTAGGCGTGCGCCGGTGGCGAGCTGCAGCTAATATAAGTATATATGCACTTGGGGGGTGCGCTTTCCCTATCGATATCCTGGGCGCTGGCGCAGCCGCTTAGCTAGCCAGCTATAGCCTGATGCAGCAAAGCACGAGAGGGAGCTTTTGCAAGCAAGAGTACTTACTGCCCGTTTGCTCTGGGACGGCAGACGGCGTGCGTGTGTGCGCAGCGTCGAGGACGGCGAGGACGACGGTGACGTTGGAGCTGGCATGAGACAGGCATGCTTAGTCATCCGAGTAGCAGTTTCCTTTTGGGGCTGGGTGCCAAGGACGGCGAGAACAGCCAAGAGCGTCGATGTATGCGCCGCGCGCGCTTGCGGCGGCAGCGAGCATGGGTCCCTTCGCTTGCGTCCACCAAGACCATGCGACCCGCCGCCCTCCTCCTCCTGCCCGCCGCGCTCGCCGTCGCCCGCACCACCGTCCAGCTCGCCCGCGCCCCGCGCCCCGTCTCGCTCCTCGACGGCGGCAGCAATCCTGATTTCACACAGTGGGCACTCAGCCAGGCACAGCGCCTTCTCCTCAAGTACACCGTCCCTTCTCCGCTCGCTCAGCGTGCCCTCGGCGACGCGCATATAACCAACCAGGACGCCGACACGTCGTACACCGGCCTCCTCGCCATCGGAACGCCCCCTCAGCAGTTCAGCGTCGTTCTCGACACCGGCTCCTCGGATCTCTGGGTCGCCAGTACATCGTGCGTCCAGTGCACCAGCATCATCTCCAACTTCTTCGATCCTGCCCGCTCCACCTCTTTTGCCGACACCCGCGCCAACGTCTCCATCAAGTATGGCAGCGGCCAGGTTGCTGGCACAATCGGTGTCGACACCGTTTCCATGGCAGGATACACCGTCACCAACCAATCCATTGGTAATCCCGGCTTCTCTTCTCCGAGCAGTCTTGGCCCTCCTTCACACTCCGAGATCCATAGGCGTCATGTCGCAGCTCGCGGGGAACCTGGTATCTAGCACGGTCACAGGAATAATCGGCCTAGCTTTCCAGAGTTTGAGTAAAATCGGCACCCCACCCTTTTGGCAAGCTCTGGTTGCATCTGGAAAATGGCAACAGCCCCTTATGGGGTTCTATCTCACTCGGTTTGTCCCCTTCGTCAAGTAACGTCGCCTGCCGTGCCTAAGTAACGAGCATGCAGATTCTTGAATGTTACCGGCGCTGGGACGCAAGAATATGGAGGTGAATTCACTATGGGGCACCTCAACTCGTCTCTCTACACTGGCGACATCGATTACGTCCCGTATGTCATGCGCTCTCTGCGTTCCTCACTCTCGGCTAACTATCTCTACTATCAGTCTCCCGGCAAAGGCAGCAAGCTACTGGCTCATTCCCCTTCAACGTAACCTTGATCCTTCCCCGTTACTCTAACGCGCTAACGAAAATCTACCTTCTGCGTGCACAGAGGTGATCATCCAAGGCACAACGCTGGGCAACACCGGCACTCCTTCGTATGCTGCGATCGACACGGGGACCACCTTGGGTACGCTAAAATTCCCGTGGCTTTCTGGAGGCCCGCTCTAACGGCTTACCCAGTGGGTGGCCCGGCGAACGTGATCGCACAGATCTACTCCCACATCCCTGGAGCTCAGCCTGCCGCAGGAAAGCTCCAAGGCTACTATTCATACCGTGAGTCCCGCCCCATCCACCTCCCATTCCCATACTAACCAGGTATTGGCACGCGACAGCCTGTTCCACCAACATCAACGTCCGTGCCACGTCCCAGCCTCTTTCCCTGAAACCGGGCCTCTTGACACAAGTTTTAAACGAATAGATTGCCCTCAACTTTGGGTCCAAAACTTGGCCAATCAGTAAGGACGATTTCCTGCTTGGCCAACTTGACAGCGACAACTGTCTAGGCGCTTTCTTTGCCCTTAATGTCAGTGGGCTGTCTGTTGACTGGGTCATTGGAGACACATTCCTTGTGCGTGCTAGGCTCCATCCACTGCTGCTTTTTCGGCTTCTCACGAGCTCTTGCCGCTCCCCGAACCGGACAGAAAAATGTTTACTCGGTCTATCGATACAGTCCCCCAGCAGTCGGGTTTGCTGCCCTTTCGGGAGCTGATTCATCAAACAGCGGGTACCCAGTTGCGCCCTCGTCAACTAGTGCGTATACACAAGTCTCAATGGTCTATGGCTCAAACTAACGTTGTGCTCCGCAGGCGGCACCAGCGCGCGCCATGCGGTGTGGGCCACGGCCGTATGCGCAGCTAGCGCTGTTCTTGGGCTCCTCGTCGCCTTTACATGAAACTTTTTCCTTTTTCCTGCTCCTCTTCGCTTTTCTTCTTCCTCTTATCTACGCTCCTTCAAACTGTATGTATGTACTGGAGGGACTCGCCTATTTATTGAGCTTTGTAGCGTGTTTTGGTGAGAGCCATTCAAAGTCCGATATGCGGACAGTGAAATGCTGCACCATCACGGTCACCGCCAGCTTCAACTTGGCCCTCCACCACCTGCGATGATACCGAAACCACCGTCGCCCCGTCCTCCCGTCCGCGCATCGGCAGACCACGCTGCCGACCCCGCCGATCCTCCCCCTCCGTACTCTGACTACCCCCGCACTCAGCGCACCCGGATTCGAGCACCGCCGCAGCACGCTGCTCCACGAGAGCCCGCAGGCTCGCTGGCCTACGCCGTCGGGGGGCGTGCGCTTGCCGAAGCGATCCCCCACGCTGGCGAGAGAGAGCGTTACGCTGTCACTGAAGACGGCGATGATGCGAACGAGAGGACTGCTCTCCTTCGCCTCTCATCGAGGCATTCAGGGCGGAGGTCCTCAGTCTCGACCACCGCAAGCTCAGTAGTGAGCAGATCATCATCGACCGATGATCCTCCACATACAACACGCCAGCGGATAGCACACTATTTTCGGCCGCTGCGACATCGACTGTATTACCGCGCGCTCTTTCACCTGCTCGTTCTGAATTTCCCCATTGCGACCGTTGCGTGGGTCTATCTCTTCGTCGGGACCTTGGTGGGAACGACCCTTCTCCTAACACTCCCGCTGGGATGTCTTATATGGTGGCTCACCCTGTTCGGCGCGAGGGCGCTTACGAGGTTTGAGGTAAGCCCAGTCTATGTAATTCGCACTATAGGCTGGTCCATTGAGTAAACACTACGCAAAAGCTGGCGGTGCAATCGAAATTTCACCGTCCATTGCTGACCGACATACCGCCACCTCGCCCTATATTCTACCGTATATCGGCGCCTGAAGCGCCTGCGCACCCTTCAGATATCGAGGATAACACCCCGCATGAGCCGTCGTTCTTGCGGAACACGTATTTCATGGTACGTGAGTATCGCGCAGCGGGGTCTCTCGGCGCTCTGACTCCCGTTTATCAGTTCCTGGATCCGACTTCGTACCAGCCGCTCTTCTATTTCATCGTCATCAAAGCTAGCATTGCTCTGCTATTGACGCCGATTCTCATCGCCGTCGTCCCCGTTTCGTTTGTCTTGATCCTCCCGGCGCCCGCCATGCTTAGGCTTGTTCGCAAAATCGGACTATGGCAAGCGAATGTCGCTGTTGAAGGGCTGACGTGAACCAAAATACATCTCTCTTTGCCCGTGTACACACAAACGCTAATCTCACTGAGCAAAGGGGTTCCCCGTGTACTGCAGGGTATTCAATTTCTTAAAAGGAGGACTAATTACTGGCAACACGCTGGAAATATCTATCAAGAAATACGATCAATGCTACAAGGATGTAAAGATGACTACTACGTCGGTCTCACGAAGCTAATGGCAGTGGTTGAAACCAACACTGGGATGCTTAGGGATTACAGCAGGTAGGCAGTGGCGGAGAATGAGATGAGAAGTTCTATGAGAAAGGGACGAATGGAAGGGGGTAAGAGGGGCTACCCGAATGAAACTGAAAAGGTTGTTATAAAGTGGATATGGTGCAATGAATGGTGAGGATAAAAAGAGATAAGAAACGAGCACAGATACAAGGGGTGTTGGATAAGTGAGATATTATATCAAATGATGGATGAATGGGCGAGTTTGCAGATCTAACGAAGAGTGGATGGAGGGGGCAGTTCTGCGTTCAAGGGCGCTCTGAGGCCGAGCTCCGCAGATTCTGAGCTCGCGACAATGGTGGACCCGCCATCGCCGTGGGAGTCGATAGACTCGGGCCGCTGTGGAGTTGGAGAGGCCTCGTGCTGAGAGGTGTCTCTCAAACGTTTCTCCTCATCTTCCTCGTAAACACTATTTCCCAGAGGCACCCCCGGGGCGCCACTATGCCCATGGGCGCCTTCTTGCTTTGACCTGAGAGCGCGCGCGCCTTGCCAGATATCCAGGACGATCCGGACGAAAAGGACCAGCACGGCAATGCTGAATATCAGCGCCATGACAAGTCCTATTGCAACGCGAGGAATAGGCTTTGCCTGGACCTCCGTAGCAAATGCTATTAAAAGAAAGGATGTAATGGTGCGAGTGAGGCCAAGATATACGCCGATTCGGTCAATCCGGCCGGATGGCGCGCGCAGCGTGAGAAGCCGCGGGGAGAAGAGTAAGGCGAGAAAGGCCAACTCGATGACGGCGAGTGCTATGACCTGCGTGAGCCCTGATGCCTGCGCGAACCCTCCAAATATAGCCTTGAGCAAAAGCACGGGGAGAAGGACGACAGTGCCGCGGGGAAAGTAGCCCGATTCCTTGGCTAGGGATGCGTGCGAGTGATGACGAATGCAGTAAAACAAGGCATAGCCGAGGGAGCCGTATAATGCAAGTATCACAACAGCCGACAGAAACGCGGCCAGCCACGAGTCCTTGGTTGTCCATTGATAGAAAACAAGCGTGCTCGTAGGAAGGAATATGATAATCGCCTGGGGGGATTGATTTCAGTAAGATGCGGAGCCAGAGACTGGATAGAAGACATACCAGGCGAATAGACATTATCCGAACGAAGGTCGTATACCTCCCACGCCACGCGCCACCTTCCGCATGTCCGCGTTTCTTATGCAAGAGGCTCGCTATTAGGGAGATGCATGCGAATAGAGCTGCGGCGATAAGGACGAGGAAAAGAACCGTGAAGAACAGGGACATGAATGCGTTCGCCGTGGAAACGCCAACCGAGTTGGCGTACAGCGGAATGCCTGCAGAGAGGGTGTTTTGGGGAGATACAGTGGGAACAGCCGCGCCCTCGCGAGGATCAATGACCGCGAGGTTTAGAACGGCAGCGTTGTAGGGTGAATTCTTGCGGTTAACGTAGCCATCAACGTCTAAGGGACCGTCCTGACCCAAGGAGCCAGTGTGATGGCGCATGTTGTCGATAGCATGCTGAATGTGCGAGGAGGAAGCGGTAAGGAAGCCAAAGGCCCAAGCGAAATTAGTCGTAAAAGAGTTGTAAGCGGATGGCGGGTTGATGTGAAGGGCGCCGGTAAGCGCGATGTGCTGGAAGAGAAGGAGGACGTCGGCTACGCGGTTCGTCTTTAGAGGGTCTGGGGATGGCGGCGAAGGTGAAGAAGGGGCAAAGATCGGGGGGAGGGACAGACAAAGGGAGGACAGGAAAGCAAGGAGAGCGATGGCGCCGGTTGTCCATTCGACGGCGGGCTGGTGCATGGACCAGCCGTTTTCGAGCGTGGATTGGATACATGCAGCAAGTTCGCCGTCGGTGCCGAGACGAGTGAGCGTGAGCTGAGCGAAAGCCTCGAGATCAGGGATTTTGTAGGCGATTTGGGGAAGTTTGCTGGTAAAGGAAGGCGGGAGCGGGACGGTGCCAGAGCCTGCACGCGTGCAAGGGCTGGTGAGTGACGCTAAGACGAAAGGGGGAAAGCAGGACGAACCACTGAAATTGTATTGCGGGAGAGGACACAGGGCCGAGGAGAGCTGGCAGAGATCCAGCGTGAGGTTGACGGGCTTGATGCCGTAGACGTTCAGGGCAATCTGGGCGGACACATTCAGAGGCTCGACGGACGCGGCGGTGCTGGAAAGATGTGCAACACGTTAGGGGCCGGCGAGCAGAGTAGCAGGGGACGAGCGGGGACTGACATGTCGAAGACGACGGACTGGTTGTGCTCAAAGTACCGGATGTCGAACTGCTCGACGAGAACGGCAGAGGGGGGTGCGCAGTAAGAGAGCGACGAGGTGAAGAGGGAGTCGACGTGCGCGGCGGCGAGGGCAGCGGTGGCGAGCGAGGAAAGAACGACGAGGAGCGAGGGGGACATCGTGCGAGCCAGCCGATGCGTTGTCCACAGAAGAAAAGAAAAGGAAAAGAAAGAGAACGGAGGATGGGTGCTATACCCGCGATGATTACGTCATTCGCGCAGTAAACATGTACGTAGAAGTTGGGTACTCGCGCAGGGTTAATTTTACTTGGAGTTGAGGGTTATGGTGTTTTGTTGCCAACATTAAGAGCTCCTCGAGTATTAAGTACAACAGGATGGACAGCCGAGGGGTAAAGAGAGATAGATGTATGTATATGTCTATTCACAGGCAACTATAGCTAGGTCTGTGGCGCGCGCGACACCCACATATCCATCGGGGTGGCTGCCGAGTGCGTTGGGTCGGGGCCGGGCGACGGCGGCAGCGAGCCATGCTGGTACAGCCGCGCCGCCTCCTGCTGCGCCGCAAAGTCGCCCGGCTGCGGCACATACAGGCTGTTCCCTGTCGGGAGCGCGCTCCCCGGCGGAGTGTCCACGTATCGGGCCTCTGTCGCGACTGCAGGCACGTAGCTCGCAGAAGCCGCCCGCCGTGCGCCCCGTCTCCGCAGCAGATAAAAACCCAGCCCCAGCAAGAGGACTATCCCCGCCATCGCGCCGATAACAGAGCCGACAACGACCCCCACCTTGTTGGACCTGGGGCGAACGGCAGGCTGAGCAAAGCCAATCGAGCTCGTTTGGATGCCCCCCTGGGAGACATTGAATATACTTGGCACACGCGAGTCAGCACACGCGGGTTGCAAGCACAAGCAGGAAAATGGCGCACATGTACGCGTTGCGTATAAACGCGCTGCCAAGCACATATGACGCCATGCTCGGGTCTACCCAAGATCGGATGGCCGACTCGCACCCCGTGCCCGTGCGCACGATCAGGTCGCTCTCTGTTATCGTGAAATTTTGGCCTCCAAAAGTAAACGTCAAGGAATATTTGGTGTCACATGGGATGGACCACACGCTCGAGTTGCCATCAACTCTGACCAGCTTCGACCCACCAACGAGGCTGACTGGACACATAGCATGTCAGTATTTCCATGGAGGGCAAGATACCTCGGGACAACACCTACACATCGTGGGCGCCGCAGTCTGTGGCACTACTACCGATGGGACAATAGGCTCGATAAACGCGATCGCATTAGCCCCACCGACGCTTTTGCTGGAGTCAGCCGAAACAGTCCACCCATTCATTTTGACTGCCCAGTCTGAGCTGCCCATCGCAGATGGAGTCTGCGCATCTCCCGGTGTAGCGAGGTCGACAGTGGTGACGTTACCGCGGAACGACGAGGGATCGGTGCCAATGTCCATGGCCGAGTCGCTGCCGGACGTGAGGGAGAGACCGACGCTGAGAGAGCTCACGTTCCGATGTGTAGAAAGCCACTGGCCAACAAACGAGTCGGAATGCGAGGCAACGGCGCTGATACCTAGGCCCAAAACACCCGAGGATGTTTGGGAGAGAGCTGATGTATCCGAATTGCCACTTGCGCCGCTCGCAACCACAACTACGAGAGGGCGAGGTAGATTAATGTCTGGTATCCGACTCCTGGCGATGGTGGTCTTACTGGTTTGGTTGCTGTATGTCCACCACTGACTGTCGTCTGTTTTCAAGCCACAGGTTTCTTTGGCGGTCGTTCCAGTAGCGACGCTCCCCCCACTTATATCCACACCGATTGGAGTATTGCCTGCTGGCTGAAAAGTCGATGATTGTGTAGAATTGTACCTACGCCATATGCTCAGTGGGATACGCAAGATGAGAAAGGCCGCTGGGTCTCACAGTGCGGTACTGGCACAACTACTGCACGAGTCACCGGCGACGACGATGTAGCCAACAGTCGAAGATATGGATAAGTTGAATACTTGGGTGGAATCGTTGCCGCCCTTGAGTTTCATGTGAGCGGGGACAAGGAGCGGGCAGAAAAAGCGCGCACCATTCTAACAGTGGCATAGTAGAGACCGTTGTCGTTTGCAAGAGGGATTTTGTGCAGCAGCGCGGCGGAAGCGGCGAGAGACGCAAAGGTCGATGCCAGGGACCATCGCTTCAGGAGTGCGATTGCAGCCATCGCCGGGCGAGCGGGAGTTGGTGGTGGGATGATGCAGACTGAGAATGCAGATGGATCCCTCAGTCCCTCATCGTGTAAGCAGCCCCACGCAACCAGGCTATGCTCCGAGCCCTGGCCGAGTCCGAGGTATGTAAACACATATACCTGTTTATATATCTCGATCCAACGACGATGGATATTGATATTGATATTAAAATATTAATGGTCAATGAACTTCGAGGGACTTCGGGCATGCTTCACTGGGCAACTCTAGAACTTCCAAGAGGCGCTCAGATCTCTACTTGGCAAAAGACTTGTAACCCCGACCAGATCCCCGCCAAGCTGCATCTGTCACTGAACCAGCCCGGAACTCGGCCTCGCCCAATATTTCATGGGCACACAAAACTATATGATTTGCGCATGCGGAGTGAGCCAGAGCAGGTAAAATTGCTGACCGTGCAGACGCGATTTCCCAGAAGAAAAAAAAAAACAAGTACAATGTGGATAGAACACGGAAAGAAAAATAGCCCACACAAGTCAAGAAGAGAGCATCAATCCGTTGCATTGGGCGATAGCGATGTCACCCACATGTTGACGCTGCCTCGGGGGGAGGTCGCTGCCTGGGACTGGGCAGAGACTGGATTGTTGTAGGGCTGCATGTGTCCCGCGCCAACGGGGGCGTTCTGTGGCGGAATGAAATACGAGTCGCGATGCCCAGCTTGGGATTGTCTTCGCGATTCAGGTGGTGTATAATTGGACGCCTGGCGGGGATCGTATGGCGTCCAGGTCAGGGGGGCGGCTGGTCCCAGTGTTCCCGGCGCCGCCGGGTTGCCCAGCACGTCTTGGTTGAATTGCGTCGACGGGGCAGTTCGGTCCCGGTTTCTCCACCTGAGGAACAAGAAAATCCCGCCGATCAGGAGAGCCAGCAGGGCTACTCCCCCGACCACGGCGCCGACAATGATTCCGATCTTCTGGGTGTGTGGGTTGTGCGTAGAACGATTTGCGAAGCCAAGCTTGCTGTGGCCGATGCCATTGCGGGACGCCGAAAAGACTCTAGCGCGAAGGAGCATCGGAGAGCATCAGGTTCGGATGCCGGAAAAAAATGAAATTTTGGCCCATACATATACGACTGGCGCAGAAGAGTATTCCCAAAGAGGTAGGTTGACATGGCTGGGTCGAGCCAGCTACGAATCGCAGATTCACATGCGGTGCCGTTCTTCACGACGAGTTCTCTTTCTGATAGCGCAAACGTGACGCTGCCGACAGAAAGTGCTAGCTGAAATTTTGAGTCGCATGGGATGGCCCACACGGTCGAATTTCGATCTATACGAGTCAACCGGGAACTGTTAACCAGATTGACTGCAAGCATCCACGTTAGTTTTCGAAGGGACTCGACTTTCGAGGGGCGCCTACAGATGGATGGAGCCACCGAGAACGGTACGACGATTTCAGGCAGGTATACCTCGACCATTGCAACCCCTCCTGACGCGCTTACATACTGCCCACCAGGAATACTGAAATTCCAAGAGGTGATCGGAAAGGCCCAGTCTGTGCTAGCGGCGACGGGTGGCTGCTGCGTATCGCTGAGGTTGACAACATTTACAAGGGATATATCGCCCTGGTAGGCGGTGGGGTCGGGCGCCAAGAGATGCATCTCCCCACCATTTGCGGCAGAATCGGAATTGTCGTTGAGAGCTAGGCCAACGGACACATAGGCGTCGTCGTCGTTGGCATAAAGATATTGACCAAGGATGGAGTCGCTCATTGTTTGCGCCGCACTTAATCCGAGGCCGACGATGCCCGAACCGCTGCCAACGGCCGTGCCAGAGTATCCAGAGATCCCGTCTGAAGCAACAACAACTGAATCCAGGAGCGGGTAAGGAGAGGGGACCACTGGAGGAAAACTGCGACTCACTAGTTTGATTGGCATAGTCCCACCAGCCGCCGCTGTCTGTTTTGAGAGCGCATGTTTCTTTGGCCGTAATCCCAGTAATCCCACCGCTCCCCAGGCTCACGTTTTTCTGGCCCTCGACGTACGGTTGGTAGGTGGAAGACATGGTGGAATTGTACCTGTACGGGTTGACGACTCAGCCAATACATGCGAAGTCGGGGGAAAAAACCCCCCTGTACCTACAACGAGGCGCCCGACGCAACGCATCCCTTGCATGAAACGCCGGCAACAACAGTGTAGGCAATTGAGCTCGCGAGGGTGAGGTTAAACCACTGGTTGGGTCCCTGCGGACAGATGAATGAGGTGATGCAGCCCAGAAAGTAATTACGGGGAGTCTGCGTACCATTCTCACAGTGGCCATGTAATGCTGGTTGTCTACGTTGATGAGAGGAATCCTTTGGGTCTGCTCCCCAGCCCACGGCGCCGAGTCGCCTCCACCGTCTCGCTTTGCGGCGAGGACCGTGCCGGCGAGGAGGGGGCAGACGAAGGCAGCAAACATAGCGACCGCAGGCATGAGGGGCCGTAGAGTGAGATGTGCACCCCCAGCGCCGAGGTCGATATTAATATATGCGTTGCACAGCCCACTTGGCCACGCTTGGCAGTCTAACGGTATGCGTGCAGCGCGTCTGCCATTGCAAATGGGCCAGCGTTAAACGTTGAACGTTGTCGACGGCGAGTGGCAATTGGATATATACGGTATTATACGTGAGTAGCTAGCAGTTACACGGAGAGCAAACGAGGAGAGCGGGCGTGCGACTTCGACATAGGTAAGCAGCGAAAACTTAGTCAGACGGCACCATCAACGCTAACGCCAAACTTCTTTTCCTCCATCTCTTCGGACGGCTGTCTGTCCAGCTTGATCGTCTGCGAGATCCGTCCAGCCGCAAGCGTCTCATCGCCCGAGATTTTCCTGGGGACAACCCGGAGGAAAGAGTCAGAGCGCAGTACCAAGGTGACAGGAGTGCCCGTACCCCGCCGTGGCGTACATATTCAGAGCAATTTCTGGGTCCGCGTTCGCCTTGTTCTCCGGATTACTGCCCATGTTGCGGAAAACGAGATTGACGCTGTTCCTCTGAGAGCCGACCTGGGGCGTGTTGCCAACGATGCTCGTCGAGCTGCAAATCTTGGTCAGCTCATCGGGTGGCGCTTTAATCTGTCTGTCCACTTACTGGAAGTAGACGTCCCGGCTAGTAAACTGCGACAGCCGAACAAAAACGCGACAAGACACGATGGCGCTAAGTAAACTCCATGTTTTCAGAAAGGCGCCAAGTTGTCCGTCAGGATAAAATCCACCTCGCCGTTGCAGCCGGAACCTAGTGAATACGGTCAATCCATTGACACTTGCCATGACCGCCGAGGAGACGATCGATAACTTACGGTAAACATAACGTTCATGACGGGATTCAGATTCATCAAGAGGAAGACCTGAAGATGCAACCTAGTGAAAACGAGCGACTGATTTAGGGTGAACAACGCCTACAGTTGAAACTATTGGGGAATCAAATCCTAATGTTAGCGAGGGGCGAAACGGAGGAGGGCGTACTCACTCAGATTGACACCTGAGAATGATAAGTTATTAGCGCAAGCATCAATCTGCTGATCAAAGGTGAACGCAACTGAACGCCACAATAAAATAGACAACACCATCCTTGAAAAGCAACGTCCACAGGTTACTTGACCGTCCCGGAGACAAAAGGAGGCCAATGACGGTAAGCAAAAGCACAACGAGGTCAAAAAGCATGGCTAAAGCGGGGCGTTGTCAGTCCCAGCATGATCTGACACTTCAGGGAAAAGAGACACCGACTATAAATGTAAAGGAGGTTGATAAACGCGCTGTAATAAGTTTCAAAGTCAGGTATAAATAATGGGTCTCTTTGTAGAAAAGTCGGACGGACGGTTCTGTGCCGCTAACGATGCACGCGTTGTCGGTGACGCTCCAGTTCGATTGCACTTGAAACGATGGACATAAGTACCATACCACTTACTATCTCCAGTCAAGGTGAGCGTTACCGGTTGCGACGCCTGCAGAATGCCCAAGTTAACGACCAATATTTTGAGATGAGGGGAAATGTTACCGTGGAAAAGAACTGTCCAGTGTCCGAGGGATAGAATGACGAGCGGGATGATGATGTACAGCTTCCGCGCCCATACAGCAACACTTGAGGAATAGATCAGATAGAAAATCGCAGGGAGAGGCAGCATATACGCACGTGCGCAACACAAGGAGGGTAGACGCAGTGCCAATGGCGGTATTGCCAGCAAATTGATTGAATCCGTAGAGAGTTTGACATTGCACTTTTGTAGTGACGTTCGTAGCAGTATTCCTTAAAGACGAGACGATCAGCCTTGGTTCGCGTGGGTATAGAAAGTTGCTATGTGTTCACAGTCCAATGAGCGCGAACAACTACACGTGAAAGGGAATCTTGTTATTAGATAGGGATGTTCAGCCACGAGAATGCGAATATCTTACCAGCATGTATTTGCACCAGAAATAGAAAATCATGGGCCATCTAAACTGCCTCTGCAAGAGAGATGCATGGCATATGAGAGGAAGTCATGTATGCGCGCATATACACAGGCTACTTGCCTTGCGAGTGATGATCGTCCAGTCGAACGCGAGGCTTCCGAGCACTTCCCACCTGAGAATCCAAGCTGCATTGAAAGGAACCGCGGGGCGAGAGGAAGGACCAAGACAAACACGTAGAGGCCCAGAAGGAAGAGCAGGATTTTTTGGAAGATTTCTTGTCAAGGACAGGCGGTCAGGGCACTAGGCGAGGCACAGCAGGAGATGGAGCGCATTCACGGGCGTCGCGCGCGATCTCGGCGGGTTCGCTCCAGGCGGTCATCTCTAGATCTGGCTGTGAAGGGCGCCGCCGACGGTGGGGATCAAGGACTCGTGAAATTCAAAAGGTCTGTCGCGGCACTTGGACGTCGACGCGGGCGAGGGAGCAGCCGGAGGCGGAGGATGGCATGGGTTATATACTCCCGGATGCAGATGGCAGCCGTCCGCGACGAAAGCACCATGGCCAAATAATAATGGATACACACGCAGAATTATATACAACGAGGGGCCAAAATACAACAGCGAGCCGTGCGCTACGGAGGGGGGTCCGATACCTCTCTTGCCGCCTCGGCTCCGGGGCGGCGAATCGCCATCTGGGGCACGGGTATAGGCTGCTGCGTCTTTACGGACGATCTACCCAGAGACCCCGTCTTGCCTTTGACCACGGCCAGCTCTACGCCCTCTACACCATGGAAATGAGCGGCAGGGGAAATGGTAGAAGAGATCGTGTTGAGGGATTCGCTCGAGAGACGCGCGAGCGTGTCCGGGAGCGACGTCAAGAAAGAGGTCAGCACCCCGCCAGGGGCTGCCGGATGCTCGTGCCCTAGCGGTGGTATCTCGGAGTTGCGCGAGGGCGGTGATGATTTATGAGTAGGTGGGGGAAAGAAAGATAGATGGGAAAGAGGTATGCGGCGAACAGGGAGATCCTGATGTTTGGAGGGCTCGTCGGTCAACTCCACGCCTGGTGGGATCGACGCACCCCCATTTTCAGCCAGAGTAGCCGACCTGCTATTCGCCAAGGCCTTGACATGCTCCCACCGGCGGTGGTTGATAGGAATGTAGAGTTCCTTTCTCAGGTGAATCGAATCGGACGCCCATAGCTTGTTGGTTTTGCGCAGCTCGGCGAGCTGCGAGATGGATCAAGTTAGTTGGTTTGAGTCCAGCGCGAGATGCGCGGCGGCACTTACGGACACGCCGTGCTTGAGAGCAATGCCGGCAAGTGAATCGGAGCCTTGAACCTATACAAGAATTGTATCGGTTGCTGAGCAGAGGACCTGTGACCAAGCCTTCGCACCTGATGGACCAGGACGTCTCTCTCAGGCTGATCAAGATCCCAGTCATCGCCCACCCACCCGCTGGGCTCCGCGCCGCCCCTGACCCTTCCCTTGGACCCATTGGTGACCCGTAATTCGTCAGGGGACGCCCATCCATCAGCACTGGCAGCAGAGCTCGGAGTTCGACTGTGCGTGCCCGTCTGCTGCCCGCGGCGGCCACCGTCGTCCCACTCGTCATCACCGAGCGAGCTCCCTCTGACGCGTCGCACAAACTGGCGCGTGTTCTCAGCGGCATTGTGCGGAAGCTGGACGGCGCTGGCAAAGGACGGGGGTTCCTGCTCGAGGGGGTGCGATATCACGTCATTGCGCGCAACAGTACTAGTCGAGCCTGCGCTGAGTGTGCGGGAGTGTGCGCGCTCTGGCTCGTGGCTGCTGGGGGTGCGTTTGGGCATGGGGAGGGCATAACTCTGGGAGCGTGGGCGTGGGCTCGAGCTCGTCGACGTGGGCGGATGCACTCGCATAGGACTCGCAAAGCGATATTACTCGGCATTTCCTCGTTGTTAGCCGCACACAACAAGCACCAACACGCGACGGTCGGTACGTATATGGTCGTTCGAATTTCGGTGGTACAAAACAAATTAGTAGCACTGGGTCGAAGTCGTCGCATCCCATATTTACACAGAGGACAGGACAGGCGGAGAAAAGAGAGGGCAAGCGACAAGAAGGAGCACATTGGTTTCAGATAAGCACTTTGTGAAAAGGTTTCGAACGGGGAGGCACATAAGAAAACGGTCAAAAGGTGGGTGGGGTCGTAGCAGTGCCCCCGGCGACGACAATCGTCCGTCGTGCGGGCACTCGGGGAGGTCGCGAGCGAGGTGGGGGCGAGGGGCACTCATGCCGCTATCGGCTCCTTGGAAGTCTCGGGAACCGCGCCGGCGTCGGTCGGATTTGGAGCCAGAGGCTCGGGGGCGGCTGGTGCATCGTCGGTTTCTGGGACAATTGCGGTCGCGGACGCGGAGAAATGCTCGGGCTCAGGCTCGGCCTCTGCGTCTGCATCCTTCATCTCGACGTCTTCTGAATTTAGGTTGGGGGGCTCGGAGGGGGCCGTTTGATCGACTTGGATCGACTCGCCGTTGGCTGTGGAATCTGCCTTGCCATTCACGTGGCCCCCCTTCTCCTTCTCCGACAGCTCCTGCCCATCCGGCTTCTTTCCGCTCCCATTTACGGCAGCACTGTCGCCCTTTTCATAGACTACGCCCTGCCACAAGGTTACGAGACTGGCAGCGCGTTCCCGAAATTTGAACTCGTCGTCGCGGGGAACGGCCGAGACAGGGAGGGCGGCGATTTTGCGCATCACCTTGCCTATCTTGGAGAATTGCAGATAGGCAATTGTGAGTTCGTGCGAGCGCGATTCCACCGTCGAGAACGTTTGGTCGTAGGAGGGCATGTCCTAGTATAAGAATGAGATGGGTTGGCAGATGTAGATAATGACCAGCACCACATTGAAGCTTACGGAGGGCTGCGGGGGCGAGGTTTTCGTTAAGAAAGCACGCTGGAGGTTATGGCGCCAGTTTTTGACTTCCTGTGCGACGGGGTCGTTCAACAAGGCGGCTGACGGGGCGAGATGAGCAAAAATGGAGAGAATGGGGGGGCGGGGCGGCAAAGATACTCACGGTCCTCGGATTCGTCTCCAGCAGCGGCAGAAGCGGGGGCGGCGGCAGAGTCCCGTTTGGCGCGCTTGGCAGGCCTGTCGTGGTCGTGGGCAGCTTTCGACGCAGGTTTAGCGCCATTGGAAGTTGGGCCATCTTTGCCCTTCGTACCTGAGTCCTCGCCGTCGTCCTCGCTCTCGATAATCTCTGCGGACAGGGCGCCGTTTTTGCCACCCTTGACGGGCCGCTTGGCCTTGGAGCGCTTCTCCTCCTTCTCCTTCTCCTTTTTCTTCTTGGAGTCGGCGGGGGGCGTGAGGGCGGACTTGCGCTTCTTCTTCTTGTCGTCGGCGGGCTGCTCGCGCTTGCGCTTCTTTGCGGGTTTTTTTGGGGAGCCGCCCTCGTCCTCGTCCTCGTCACCCTCGGCGTCCTCCTCTTCGAGCTGGTCGGTCTCGGCCTCGAGCTGGCGTTCGGCCTCCTCGGATTGCTTGCGGGCGAGCTCGCGCTCGGCCTCCCACTTGGAGGGGTCCTGGGCGATTTTGTAGCCGGTCATGAGGTCGCCATTTTTCTTGTGGGGCTCGTTGATAAAGGCCTGGATCTCGTGGGGCTGGAGACGGGAGAGGTCCTTTGTGACGGCCCAGGCGCTGGGGGGAGATGAGGGG
>KL198113.1:38985-122878 GCA_000697705.1 Botryobasidium botryosum FD-172 SS1
GCTCCCCCTCTCGCGCGCGCGCCCTCACACCCTGCCCCTCTTCCTCGACTCCAGTACCCACCCAACCCCCCACCACCCCACCCCCAACACCTCCACCACCCACATCAGCCGCAGCACCCGGCCCTTGCGCAGCCCCCGCCCGCACCCCGAATTCCCCAGGTCGATGGTCCCGCCTCGTCGTCTGACGGCGGCTCTTCCTCCCGCAGTCCCTCTCCCCCTCCCCCGTCCCAGTCGCAGCCCGCGCCACGGCCCGCGGCAGATACCGAAGAAATCGGATCGGATCTAGACGACGATGACTCGGACGAGGACGACGATGTCGACGGCGCCGGCAACAGTGGCGAAGGCGCACAAGACATCGTCTTTTGCACCTACGACAAGGTCAGTCGCCCGATTGCCTTTTCTCATCCCGCACGCGGTACCCACGCCGCGATTCCAGGTTCAGCGCGTCAAGAACAAGTGGAAGTGTGTGCTCAAAGACGGCATGATCCATATCAACGGTCGCGATTATCTATTTGCGAAATGCGGAGGGTTGGTCGCTGTCCCCTGTCCCGCGACCGCAATGCTAACCTTGCCTGCACTACAGCGAATTTGAGTGGTAGACATTTGTTCTCGATTTCCCTCCTTCTTGCCATGTATATCATCCTTCCGCTGCATCCTCCGCTTTTACGTCTCCATGCATTACTATTCGCTCAACCCCCCATGTATAAATTCCGCTGCTTACAATCAAAGTTGCTATGCCCATGTGGTTTGTACTTTTAGTATTGTCATGACAAAGCGCATAGCATATTGTTATACAACTGAGAACAAGTGGGGGTTAGCGGAGGAAACTGCGGAAAAGGAGAGCCTTACGCAAGACAGAGTTGATGCACCCGTCATTTTCCTAGAAATTTACGCGTGAGCTTCCCAATGATCCTAGGCGTACAGCGCGGCACATACTGGGTTATTTGTGATCTGTGCGTATTTTCCCTAAATACAGAGGATAAGCACGAGAACGGCCGGAGGGGTATCATCGCCGCTCACCCATACGGCCTTGCCACCTGTAGTGACAAGCCCCAGCTCGGAAACGTTGACTTCGATAACGGTGCCTTTTGTCATCACACCGAGTTGGGTATACATGGGCGATTGCGGGTTCTTTTTTACGCCGATGATAGGAAGTTGGAATGTGGCTTTGAGATCGGCTGGGAGCGAACGAGGCGGGGAAGGGGGGTTGGCTGGGAGCGGGAGGAGAAAGAGGAAGGACCGCGCTCACGATGGGTAACGTTTGCCTTTTTGTAGCGTAGTGCCATGGGCCTGACGAATCTCTCCATTTTGACGGGCTTGCGGGTAAAGGCCTCGCCAACAAACGTGGCCTTTGTGACCATGCGCTTCCAGGCTTTGCTCTTGCTCTTTCCGGTGCGGAGGACTTTGAACATCTCCTCCTCTGCGATTCCGCGTACCTTGGGCAGGGGCACGGCGTATTTTGCGGCCCGCTCTTTGCGCTTCTCCTTGACGGCGCTGGAGAGAGCCTTGGCATCCTTTTGGCCTTCGCGATCGAGCAGATAGGTGGGGAGCGCGCCGTCTGGGACGGCTCCCTCGTCGGCGTGCTTGACGTTCCGCTCGTCGTGCGCCTTGAGCGTCTTTTTGAGCTGCACTTTCTGGGAATGGCGTTTCGCATGGAGGATCTTGGCCTTGAGCCCAAACGTCTTCTGCGCGACCGCCGAGGACTTGTGCGCCTCGCGGGCCTGCCGCTTGCGCCTGGTAGGCAGAGTGTATACATTAGACGGGCGAGCGATGGTGGTAGGGGGGGGGAGTGACATGCCTGCGCTCCTCGTAGTCTAGCCGCCGCCCATGGCGCTTGATGGCCTCTTCGATGTATTCGTTCTATTACACAGAAAGAGCACTAGTGAGTGCCGCACTACATGGCATGTTCCGGCCGGTTACCTGAGGCTGTGAGAACAAGAAAGAAAAAAAAAAGGCGTGAGGAGGAGAGCGGCGAGGCAAGGGCGGGGACGGGGACTTGCCATTAATACTAATATTAATATTAGTGCTGCAGGTGGAGGACGAGCGCAGGAGGCTGGCTTTTTTGGAGCGGAGTCTCAAATGTCCGGATAAGTCCCAGCGTGGAAGCAGGCGCGTTTATTAGTCTTACGTAATCCTCCATTTAATGGTCGTAATGAGGGAATAGGGGACGCGTTTCTCTTGGTCCAGCGGCAACCACCATCTCCATACTTATTCCCCAGCACGGGCACTAGCTGCTCTCAGACTTGGCTGCCGAGTAGAAGACGCGAGAGGAGGCCACCCCCTATCAATATTTATTCTTATAAGTTATACGTTGGAGCCTCGCAGGCACCCTCGCCGCCGCCGTCGCCGTCGCCCACCATGCCACAATCCGACACGCCCCCCGCGCCGTTCTCTGCCGGCTCCAGCTTCCTCGACACCCCCGCCCGCCGCACCAGCACCGACTCCGAGCCAGACTTCCCTTATCCGCGCAGAGGACCCCTCACCGCCCCGTCCAGTCCCGTATGGCGCCGCCACCGCCTTCTCAACATCGGCATCGAGTCTCCTCCAGACGACGCCGCCGCCCCCTTCAGCCACTCCATCAGCCCCCCCGTCTCCTACGGTGCCATCTCCACCCTCCCCTCTCGCATCCAGGGCCCGTGGCCCCGCCCCTCTCGCATCCCCCGCCCCTCCCTTACCTCGCTCAAGCATCCCTCCACCACGTCGCTCGCCGCCCCCGCCCTCCATCGAACCCGCTCCCTTTCCAGCCTCTTCACCACCTTTCGCCGGCCGATATCTGCCTATGATGCCGCAGACTCCTATGGCCCCCAGACCGTGGAGGAGGAGGAAGGCTCGCGCGTGAACGGCATAAGGGTCTGGTACAGCTCCTTTTCCTCCATCGATTGGTTACACGATTCGGCAGGTGTCTTCTTGTTGCTGCAGCTCCGCTCCCCCGTTGACCATCATTCTCATAGATTAAAGATTCCCTTCGCACCCTGCGGCTCCGTCGCCGCCGATCCCTCCGTGGTCGCCTCACCAATTCCTTTGATCGCTCAATTGGTTGGATCGTCGTCACCGTCGTCGGCATTCTCACCGCCCTCATCGCCTACGTCATCGTGCGCTCCGAACAATGGCTCTTTGATATCAAGGAGGGCTTCTGTGGTGACGCCTGGTGGAAGGCAAAGCGCTTTTGCTGTCCCATGAACGAGGACACCATCGGAATTCCCATTTTCGCCGGCTTCAACCGTCACACGCAAGTCTGCAGCGCCTGGAAAACTTGGGGAGATGTGTTCGGTCCGAGGAATGACGGGAGCAGCCCGTGGATTCGAGTAGAAGACCAGGTTGTCGAATATCTTGCCTACACCGTTGTTGCTGTAAGCTATGATCCCTTTTCTTCTCAACTCTGCCGCTTCCTTACTCATGCTCTCCTTAGCTTTCACTCGCCTGCCTGTCGTCAATCTTGACCATCCGTCTTACTGCTTCTACTTCCTTTGCAACACGGAAAGACTCTGGCGTGCTGTCCTCCAACTTTGACGCCAAGAACAAGAAATCGCCTCAATCTCTCAGCGATCCACGGCGAAAAGTCATGTATTTTGTTCGTCCTGCATTTCCTGCCTGCTCTTTTATTTTTCACGAATCCACTCTTAATTGCAGGCCGCTGGCAGCGGCATTCCCGAAATCAAGACCATCCTGTCTGGTATGTCGCAGCTGGGTTTGCCATTTGCTCGGACCTTGAGCTCACATCTCAAGTTAGGATTTGTCATTCATGGCTACCTCGGTGGTCGAACACTTTTTACCAAGTCCCTCGGATTGGCTCTCTCTGTCGCCTCCGGTCTCTCGCTGGGCAAGGAGGGTCCGTTTGTTCACATCGCTAGCTGCGTGGGCAACATCGTGAGCAGGTGGTTCTCAAAGTACGAAATGAACGAAGGCGCGCGGCAATGACCTCAGTATACGCTGTAAATAATTTTCTAATTCTACGCTTTCTCAGGTAAGCGCCGAGAGATCCTTAGCGCTGCAAGTGCTGCCGGTGTTGCCGTCGCGTTTGGCGCCCCCGTTGGGGGCGTGTTATTTTCTCTCGAGGAAGTGTCCTATTTCTTTCCTCCCAAGGTATCTTTATCCTTGCTTCATTATAAAAGCAGCCACCTCAACAAACTTTTGTACCGCAGGTCATGTGGAGAAGGTTTGCCCCAGCTTTCATTTCAAGCAGGGCACATAATAACGCGCCCCTCTAGCTTTTTCTGTGCTATGATTGCAGCAATGACTCTCAAGTTATTGGACCCATTTGGAACCGGAAAACTAGTTCTCTTTCAAGTGACGTACGACAAGGTTCGTTTTTATTCCCCCCCTTCCCTTCATATTCTTGCTCATCTGCCTACAGGATTGGCATGCTTCTGAAATACCCGTATTTCTGATTTTGGGCTTGTTTGGAGTACGTCGTGGTTTCATCTCTCTCGGACACGACTGACCGCGTTTGTTAGGGCATTTATGGGGCCTATTTTTCCAAGCTCAACTACAGGTGGTCTCGGGATGTGCGCAATAAAACATGGCTCAAGACCCACCCGGCCTCTGAGGTTCTTCTGGTAATTTTAGATCTCCAGTGCTTGTCGAGCGTATAGTTGTTTACCCCTTTCGCAGGTCACATTTGTCACCACCGTTGTCTGCTTCCTGAACCCGTACACTCGCATGGGTGGCACCGAATTGGTCTATAATCTCTTTGCAGAGTGCCGCAGCGGCGATTGGCACGAGGGCCTTTGTGTGTCTCGCCCCGAAGACATTATGTCGGTCGCGCGCGCGATTGCCATAGCACTCGTTGCAAAAGGAGCACTGACAATAGTAACGTTTGGTATCAAAGTTCCGGCCGGGATCTTTGTTCCTACTCTGGGCGTCGGCGCTTGCTTTGGGAGAATAATTGGGCTGTGTGTACAGTATCTGCAGCTTAGACACCCTGACTGGAGTCTCTTCCGCTCGTGCCATGGTGCGGAGGATTGCGTTGTCCCTGGCTTGTATGCAATGGTAAGTGCATCTTATTCCGTTGCACCAACACGCCAGAACATTCGCTAACATTGCACACCTAGGTTGGCGCAGCTGCAACTCTCTCCGGAGTCACGGTATGTTTAGTGCTGTGCGCTATCTTGACGGGGAGCTTGATATCAAGGCATTTGCGAGCAGAGAACAACAGTCTCTTTGGCCGTAATCATGTTTGAGCTTACGGGCACTCTTACCTATGTTGTTCCGGTCGCACTTGCCATCCTTGTGGCAAAGACTGTGGCAGACGCATTGGAACCTAAAGGAATTTATGACCTCGTGATAGAGTACACTCTCTCTTTTTGTTATTTGGTGACTCTCTGTTTATGCCCTTCCCCCTAGGCTTTCACAGCTCCCTTACTTGGATCACAAGCAAGAATACCTGTGGGGGGGTCACCAGTTATCTGATGTAGTAAGCTGCCAGTACCTTTTGTCGCATTCGACTGTTTTCCAACCTCGCGCCACCCCAGATTGACCCTGATGTCCACGCTATTCGAGCGGACAAGGTCAACACTGTCAAGAGTCTTCGCGATAAACTACAAGAAGTTGTGGACGCTGACGGAGGATTTCCAATTCTGACGCGCGAGGAGGGAGGGTTGAAAATGATAGGGTACATTGGTGTGAGCGAGCTTGAGCACGCTTTGAGTATGACACTCTCCTCTCTTACTCGTACATTTTTGCTTTGTCTGATGGCTTTATATCTGTTCAGCCTTGGTAGCCGACGAGGCCAACTCCACATGTCATTTTCATCCATCTATGATCCCACGTCAGGACTACCTCAGCTCTTCTATATCGTCGATGTACGCGGATGTGCCTGTCGGTCCAGATCCTTTTGATTTTACGGTCTACATGGATCAAGTGCGCATCCTTTACTTCCATTCATATCGCCCTATCTAATGCATTTTTAGGCACCGTTAACCACTCAAGCAAATGCCCCACTGGAGCTCATTCAAATGTACTTTGTAAAACTTGGCGCCCGGTACATTGTGGTCACAAATATGGATGGTTTTTGTGAGCGGGAAAAATATATTATCCTCTCGATCTGCACTAATCACTCAAATAAATAGATCAAGGTGTTATTGACAAGAAACAGTGGCTTGCATTCTTGAGCGAGCTCCATTAAACCGTTTCTTTCTGCTTTGCCGTTTTGTATCATACCCGATTTCCCCTTGTATGAACTCACGAGACCCAACCAAATTGTCCACAAAGCGGATGTCTATAAACCAAGGTACATGACAGCGGAAAAAATCGTGACAGATGAGACTAGGATTAGAGGTGTGACGCGGTTATATCCGTGCGGTAAATTCATTCCGTGGAACCACCCTCGTCCTCTCCCTCGCTACTCGCAACCGCCCAGTCCGCGTCGGCGCTCTGTACGAGGGTGGCTATTCTTGCGCCCCGAGCCCTGAGAAAGCCCACAACTTCGCGCGCAGATCTCCACCCAGTACGTTTGGAGGGGGTTGGCACGTGGTTGTCGGTGGGCTCAGCCTCCATGCCAGAATTGTCGTCATCAACGCGCCCGCGAAACATCAAGGCAAGGTGAGCAGAAGCACGAAGCATGCTGCCTGAGCGCTCCACTTCGCCAAGGAATGTAGCCAAAGAGCGTGCCGCGTCTAATCTGGCACGCAAGACATGTCGAATCATGCGGCGCGAGGCGGGTCTACGCCTCTTCTGGTGGCCGTCGGGTTGCAGTTGGGGCGCGGCCGTGCTGGCAATGGACGGGTTTGCATCTGTGGGCTTGGAAACCCAGGGACTCGGTGGTGGTGTGCGAGGCTTCATGTAAGGCTTGAGGGCCGCCGCACCAAGGTCCCACCTCTTAGGTCCCCATACACCGATAAGGACGCGCCAGGCAGCAATAAGGCGTTTGGCTCTAATGGAGGGACGGTTGAGTCTCATGAGCGATTAAGTAGTAAAGCCTGATGGGAAACGGACCGCTCGTAATTATCGTCAATTAGCCTGTTGTGATATACAGCAAACCACCAGACTGTACATGCCGCAAAAAGGGCCGCAATGGTGGTGAGCCTTAGTAAAGCCCAAAGGAAATAGAAAAGTGTTGGATAGAGGATGATGAGGAACAAGAGACCAAATACTATCTGTAACGGGACGCAATTAAATGAAAAGTCTTGCAAACGCGCAGAGAGGAACGCCGAACCTTGTTCTGTGCCTGGGTTTCCTCTTCGTCTTCCACCATCCCCGCGCCTATTTTGGCGAGAACATAGGCGGGAAAGTGAAGGAGGAGGGGGATAGCAAAAAACGGCAGCCGAACTAGGAATCCAAGGGTATCTCTGAGAAGGACGCCTAGAGTTAAAAGTCGTGAAGGCAAAGGCGCAGGGTGCGCGGGGTCCAGCACGCGCGGTAATGGTAACGTAGAAAGAGAACTATTGGTGAGTCCCGTAGTGGTCAACAAAGCGTGATAAGCTACGAGGTGCGACTTGGCGGTAGCATAGGTGCGGAAGGTGGGGCAGTCAGCAAACAAATCCACAAGCCTGATATATTCAGAGTTATGTCTGTAAGCGCCAAAAAAAAGGTATCTGGAGGAACGCTTACGTCTGAGATATGGTCACAAACTGGTGCAGAGGAACGGAGTTTTCCCCCGGCCAGAGGAGCTCCCGTGCCATCTTGGCAGCGTACACAGTTTCCCTGCCAGACGGTCCTTAGCAGCGATATATTAGAGGACGTGCATGTGTAATAAACTTACCAGTCCGGTGCATTGACGGTGAGCTGGGTCATTTGTTGTTCAACTGAGAGCGTGAGCCTTTTGACCGCGGTGCGCGCAGAGCCTTCGGTGTTGGCAAGAAATTCATCCTGATACTGGGCCATAGTAATGGGAGGACCAAATCTACGTCGTATGATGATCATCTTGAAACCTTTTGGGCGTACGAAACCCTGACTTACTCGATGACAGCCCGACTGCGGTACTTTGATTTGTTGGTATAAACAATCCCGGCTGGCACAATGACGACTTCTTTCCCCGCGCCCTTACGTCCCTCGGGAGTCTGGAGCCATTTGGTGTACTCGAGCGCGCTCCAGGAAACACCGTCTTTGACTTGCATGATACGAGGCTCAGTATAGCTGGTACCTTCGGGAAAAACCGCGACAGCCTCTCCACTCGCGAGGGCCTCAAAGGTCCCCTTGAAGAGCACTTGGTTGTCCTTGCTGCGGCGATCGACAGGGACACAGCCGGCATCGAGAAGAACTCTGTTTGCGATTGGGTTCTTGAACAGCGTGGATTTGGCCCAATAATGCAGCATACGCTGGTGCGGACAAGTCACAGCTGCAGGGGATGGTCAAGTGAGTGCGACGCAGTAGGGAAGGGGTTAGATTGGGGTGACATACAGAGCATGACGGGGTCAACGATCATGTTGTGATGATTGCATGCGCTGCGCGGGTCAAGCATAGCTCGCGTTACACGTAGCACGGGGGGACTGAACGGGCTCCACTTTCTACGCACATGATAATTGGACCTGTCTTTGGCACATTCTCTTCTCCAATGACCTCGATTTCCGAGAAGAAGGAAATAACGGTCCAGCGCGCGATGCGGCGAATGATGCGGTGAGAGACGCCAAAGGGCATGGCGGAACGAGGACGCGCACAGGGGGCAGATGGGCGTTGGGGGAGAGAGGAGGCTGGTACGTTTGGACCACCAGCAACCGGACTAAATACACATTACATAATATTCACTTCAGGGGCGCTCGAGATGAAATTCCCACGAATACAAAGTAGGGCCACGGCTGACTAATCCGACACAGGCTCGTCCCCCAGCCCCTCGACGGCGACGGCGACGTCGCCCGCGCCCGCATCCTTCGCCTGCCGCTTCGCCTCCATCTTGCTGATCACCTTGTCCGCCCGGTTGAAGATCCCGCCCGTCGGGGCCCCGCATGCTGCGCACTTGGGCGTCTTCGCAAACCGCTTTATTGCGCACGCACTGCAGAAGTAGTGCGAGCATCGGGTGACCACCTTGGAAAGAGTGTGAGCGGGCGAGAGAACGGCGGCGGGAGGAGGGACATACCGGGTCTGTGTACGGCTTGCGGCAGATGTAGCACGCCCATGGCACGTCTTCCTCTTCTGAATCAGACTCGGCCGCGGCCGCTGGCTGCGTAGACGAGGCCGCAAGTTTGTCGAGCTGCCATCCCTGTAAATCTGCAGCGAAAGAGGCTTATTTAGACAGTGAAAACAAGAGGGCGGAGGCGCGTCGACGCACATGTTCCTCGGTCGTGCAGGAATTTGCAAGTGTCGCCAAAGCCGCAGTACCCAGTCTCTGCGGGGGAGCGGCGTCAGCGGCGCCAACGGACACGGTGAGGTTGAGCGCACGCACCCTTGTAGTCCTTGCACACGTCTGGCTGGTAGTCGATGACGGTCACCGTGCGGATCGTAGACGTGTTTCTGACGGGGCCGACTCGCATGGCTTTCGGAATGTCGTCCTCCCGTTTCTTGATCCGTTTGGACTGTGCCTGTTCCTCCTCTTCGGCGAGTGCGAGCTCAAGGCCGGCCTCTGCCCGGGCTCGCGAACCGGCAGACTGCCACTGAACATCGGGGCCGTCGAGCTCGCGCTCGGAGAGCGTGCGCTTTGTGCCCTGTATCAGCGGATTGGCCACCGTTTTCCGGCTCGGCTGCACAACCTGCGAGGTGGCATCAGTCGCGCTGCTTGCGGGTGGCGTGGGTGACCGTTTGCGCGAGTTCGTCGGCCGGCTCTTCTTGCGGATGAAAGGAACGATGGGCGCAGACGATTCGGCCATGGTGGTGGTGGTGGTAGCGACTTGCGCGCGCATACATCGCTTATTCAGCACTAACATATGCGCTAGCTCGCTGCGGACGGCGCGCAAGTACCGCATACACTTATACTTGGGGCGATCGTCCCGCAGAGCTCTAGCCCATCCTCACCCTACAGCAGACCTCTGGACATGACGAGCCGCGACCTTACGGATCCATCGCTGGATCCACTCTCCGCGCAGGCAAGCTCCCCTGCACCGGCAGCACCCGCTGAGCCCATGACATTCGTCGCGCTGGCTCGTGCGCGCGCCGCGTCCAACGAACGCCGCATCTTGGGCGAGTTCTCCCGGCATGAGCAACAACCCAGAAACCTCTTTGGGGGTACTGCCCATGCCTCCACCTCTGACGGCGATGAACAGGGTGCACACGCGATCGCAGGCCCAGCAGCACCCATCGCAGGCCCAGCAGCGCCCATTGCGCTCCCATCTGCCGCTGAATCGCCGCCGACCGAATCGCACCCTCATGAACCTCAGAGCGGCACATCCCCTCCTAGTGTGTTCGCTCGCTCGGCCTCCTTTGCTGAACGCTTCACGCACACTATTCCACGTAAATGGTCCACCCTTCTTTCGCCTCCCAAGGCAAATCTCCCCATTTTTGACCAGCCCAGCCCTCCTCCGCGCGATCCAAGTACCAGCCCCCACCGCTCATTTACTAGTATATCGCATGCTTCTGCCTTTGCGCCTCATCACCATGTTCCCCCAACTGGCGCACCAGGTTGGCGCTTCACACATCTACTTCGCTGGCGAGTCGCTGACTTTGGATATGCACAGGATATGCCAGCGACCGCAATTGGGAAAAGGGTTTTGATCTCCCAGGCAGCTCCGAGAGCACTGCAAAAATAGCCAAATCAGTTCAGCTACTGGGACGGATGGAGAGCACCATCCCAGTGTTAAGCGTGGATCTAGCAGATCATGTATGTTGGTCTTGGGACTACCTGCAGGCCTTCTTCGCCTTGGCTCGCTAATCGTTCTCTGAGAAGATCCGTCAGAAGCTCTCGGCACTTCGGCGTCTTGCTCCCAGTTGGACGTTGCTCTACTCGCTGGATCAGCACGGAATTTCGATTGCCACTTTTTATGCTCGCCTTGCACAGCAGCAGGAGAGCGGACAGGGGGGATGTTTACTCGCGATCCAGGATTCAACTGGCGCCCTCTTTGGCGTTTGGATGGGGGACGGTATAAAACATGGCAGGGGGGTGTATTATGGAACTGGGGATTCGTACGCTGTTTTGATACGCTCTGTTCCAACTAAAATGAATCAACACCGGCTGGGTGCGCACCTAGATTCTTATGGAAGGCAAGTGCGAGGGAGTCTGTCAAGGTTTTCAGGTGGACAGGCGAAAACGACTATGTGGCTCTTTGTGAGAGCGGTTTTATCTCCTTTGGCGGAGGGTACGTGCTATACTTTATTTAACTTGCCGCGAGCTGACTTCTGTAGCAGTGATGGAAAGTACGGTCTTTATCTCGACGCTGCCTTCCTCAACGGGTCTTCCGCGGCATGTCCAACTTTTCGAAATGAGATTTTATGTCTACCCGACGACCATGGTTCCTCGTCAAGCACTGTGCGATTCGAGTGTGTTGGGTTGGAGGCGTGGAGCATTGGTTGAGGCCCGACTGGTATAGTCGATGTAATGCACATCGCGCGCGCTGCAATATCGCCCTTCCCACATCTAGTATATGAGGGGTCCACCTGTTGTTATAAACAATATTATGCTCAAGTGGAGTCTGATGCTGGCCGCAGCAGGAGCCTGTTTGCCGCATACACTCTTATCCCAGAGCCAGCCAAGTGGATATAATAAGGCAGCCCAACCCCAGAAAAGAAGCAAGTATTATCTAATTTAATGCGCGAATAGCGAGTTCGAATGCAACGAATGTGGCACCGTTGGCGAATGGCGACCTTGGTAGCGAACAAATCGTCAGCATGCATCAATCGTATGCACTATCTGTGGACAAACCTTATGAGCGTAGGCCCCAGCCCGCGTGTGAAGGCGCTTGCTCCCTCAGTTCTCCATACCTTCCGCACGCAGTCCCAGGTTGACCGATACTTTTGGCCATCAGTGAGGCTAAAGCCGTCAGTCTGCATACGCGATTTGATCACATCGATGGGGTAAATAAACCCCCAGAGCTTTTAACAAAAGACGATTAGTATGAAGATGGCATGAAAGAAAAGTGGAGTACGTACCGCATACCCCGCCGCGGCACCAAAGAGGAGAGAGTGGCCTGGGTTAATCTCCTCTCTCCTGATATTTTTCTTTTTCATTTCCCACTGAACGAGCATGTCATAGCAACAAAAGTAGATGCCATACGCGACTGCCTCGCGATAAAAAGTGGCCACTTGGCCCTTGTAGATGCCCTGTATTCCGTATGCACCATATATATTGCGGACGGCGGACCAAGGGCCGGAATATAGGGGTGCAGTGGCAGACTGCGTTTGGAGACCTTGGGGATAGGCGTATCGGAGGATTGCTTTTGATCAACGTCAATAAAGAGATACTGACGGATACGGATGTGCTCCACTGGTCCCGAGACGACACTATTGGCCAGACCCGCCAATGAACCCGCGACTATCAGCTGAGGTGGGCTAAGTAACTTGCCCTCGGGTCCACCGACACCTCTGGCGACGTTCTGGGCGGCAAAATAGCGCTTGGCTGCTTCGAACGCACCGAATTGAATCGAGACGCAGACGCCAACACCAAGCAAGGGCGAAAGGGTGCCCTGGGCCAAGGCATCATGCGCGTTTTAAACGTGGTGAGGGGCGCCGAAGAAACGAGAGAATACCTTGTAGAAGGCCAAAGGCCCCTCGTTTCGAAAGATGCCTGTAGCGCATTGCACCATCCCGCTGTATGTTCCTTTCGGCGCGGTTTGCATGCGCTATATCCGACTCAGCTGCACGTCTGGACTGCCAGCCACAGGGGCAGACCTACCACTTTGACTGGCATCGGTGCATGGTCAGAAAGAGGCAGGGCGCGTGTGCGGGTGCGCGGCTCTCACCGATATCAAACGGCTGGCCGACAAGGACCTGAGTGCGGGGTGTGAGCAAGGCGCCGTCTCGAGACGCGATCCGTGAGAAAGCGGCGAACTTGTGCGATGCCACCAGCAGTGCCGGCAGTGAGGTCCTTCACGGTTTTCGACATTGTGCGGGTGTGGCGGGCGGAGAGATGGGCGCGTTCTCGTCGGCGGCGGAGCTCGCTGCTTTCGCTTAAATTTGACTCGACTCGAGGTCAACCAAGTAAACGTAGACGCGAGCTCGACTTTTATGGACTTGCTTTAACTCGAGTCTCGCGGTCCAAACGCACCCCAAGCAACGCCAAAGTCTGGCATAGCCACAATTAGGTAATACGCTAGCCTGGTCCGCTGGCCCGGCGTATTGGTATGGCCCGATCGCCGATCGACGATGAGCACGACGATGAGCGCGACGACGAGCGCGCGTGCCCACGGTGGTCTCTTTCTGTGCGTCGACTGCGGCGGCTCCAAGACAGCCGCGGCCATTGCCTCCCCGTCGGGCTCCATCGTCGCACGCGGCCTGGGCGGCCCCTCCAACTTCACAGACGTCGCCCCCGCCGTCTTCCTCCGTTCGCTCCAGGATGCCGTCCAGTCTGCGCTGCATGCGCTTCCTCTTGACGCGCTCCCTCCGCACGCGCGCTTGCTCCCCGCTCGATCTCCCCAGTTCGCAGCCGTGTGGGTCGGCGCATCGGGCGTGGATACGCCTGCCGCTGTTGCTGCTCTCACGCGCCAAATCGCCCCCCTTTTCGCATTATCCCCTGACTCTCCTCGCGTCATCGTCACCAATGACACACATCTACTTGCATCCCCTCTTCGTCTGCACCCTCGAGCCTCCCTCGCTCTCGTTACCATAGCGGGTACCGGCTCCATTGTCGTCTCATTCGCCGCCTCCCCCCCTCCGCTTGGCCCCCCCGCAGTGGATGACCAGGGGGCCACGCTTCCCCGCGCACATGCCCAGATCGATCTCCCCTCTCCCTCTCACGCTCTCATCCAGATCCACCGCATTGGTGGCTGGGGCTGGATTCTTGGGGATGAAGGCTCAGGATTCTACATTGGTCGAGCTGGTGTACAGTGGCTATTGGGCGTGTCTGACTCTGGCCATCAGCTGTCGGAAGAAGAGCGCGTCCTTTACGATGCTATCCTCCGCCACTTTGACATCGTCAATCCCACCGATATATTCGAGGTTGTTTATGCGCCCGAGCCAGAACACAAGGCTGATCTGGAACCACCAGATAAAGACGGCCGGCAAAGAGAGAAATTGGCGGTAGCTTTGGCCAGTATACCCAGAAAGCATCGTCTTTCCACACTCACGCCCCTCATCTTCTACCACGCCTTCTCTGCGGCACCCTCGAATCCTTATGCATTGTCCATCGCACGCGCTGCCGCTTCTTCCCTTGCCTCCCAAATGCTGTCCTGCTACCGGCTCTCCAATACCTCTGCGCAGAAGCACGGGATTCACGTTGATGGCAATAGCACCATCTTGTGCTTTGGCGGGGGCCTTTTGGGAGTGCGGGAATATCGCGAGATGGTATTGCAAGAGCTAAAAGACATGGGAGAGGACCAGTGGGCAGCAGTTGAGCTCGTTGACGCTCCCTGCGATAGCGGGGCAAAGGCGATAGCAAAAACGTGGTCAAAGGATGAAACTTTCTAGGTGTAGATAGCGAATTGCTTTGCAAAGATATTAGCTGCGACAACAAAGGTGGAGATTGAAGCGAAAATATGTATAGGAGAGACGGAGGGGAAAGGAAGCGAGGGGGGGTTGCGCTATCCACCAAGCGGTGCCCAGCCGCGTCCGTCTGGCGCCTCGTATGGGGGTGGCGTAGTCCGACTTCTGCCGAAATTCATTCTTTCCTCATCGTCTGAGCCAACCCCCGCATTTTCGTCCGAGTCCTCTAGTGAACTGTGACCCACGAGCCGTTCACCCTCCGCTCCAGCCCGCGTAAATCCACCAGGAACAAGCTTCCCTTCGGCTTTCAGGCGAACGGTTTCCAGCTCTTCAGCCCTCTTCCTCACGGATGTGTACAGAGTGTGTAGAGCTGCCGCACCACGCTCTGCGGGGACTGGTGTCGTTGCAGAGCGCTGAAGTGATGCGTGTCGCGAAAGCGTCATGTTTGTCTTCGATGTCTGGGATGGTCGTACGGGAGAGCTTAGCCCTTTCACAGCCGATGGAAGTACCTGAACACTTTCAGGACGACGACGGGGTGGCGGCGGGGGACATGGCGGTAATGGAGGCGGTGTCAGGCTATGGACAGACCTGGATCTCGATGGGCGCGCGATGCCAGCCCCATTTTTTTGTATCCTCCAGTCAAGGGCAGTGGAAGAATCACTGTCAAAGAATGGTGATTGGTTCACAGGGAACTGCGGACGGCGGGGAGATGGACTCCTCGACGGAAGACGGGCGGTCGCAACAAGCTCCAGCGAAGATGTCGATGCAGAAGACGGGGGCGGGCTGGGAAACTTGGGTTTTGCTCTTGGAATGGGGGGACTATCCTTCGCGGGAGTCGAGTGCACCGACTTGTAACCTGCACCTGGGCTGGGATCGTCCGCGTTATTGGTGGTGCCCTTGCTCCTTCCAATTACTTCCCATGTACGCTTCTTCTCGAGATTTACTTCGAGTGCCTTGATTGCCTGTGCGCCCTTGGCAGCAATGAGAGACTGTTTCATCAGCGTCGATGTAGCATGAGCCGTGCTCTGATTGGGATGTCGAGGCGGAGGCTGTTGATTAGAAGAATCTGATCTCGGAGGGAGCGGCGGCTTGCGTGGAGGGAGGGGAGGGGAGGCGGTCGATGAAGTGGATTGCGACTGAGCTATCGGAGTGCCGGAGTTGAAGGGATTCACGGTCGAAAATTTCAGAGAAGAGGGATCTGTGCCGGTCCCCGGTCGATCTGTCGTCGGGGGATCTTGAATAGAAGGGGCGGATAAGGTAGAGGACACAACGCTCGTAGATCGTCGAAAAGGATTGACGGTGCTGAGATGGGCCGGGGGAAGGGGCAGATCGCCCGGAGTATCGGGATGAGGTTCGGATGCGTATCGACGCTGCTGTCGCGAAGCCATAAGAGCAGATTCAGCGGTGCTGGGGTCAGAAAATACGCCGTCGTGCTCAAGGCCTCGGGGCTTGTCTCTTGGCGAAGGTGCAAGGCTCGCTACAAAACGAGGTATGAGGAGGCGGACCACAGAGTAGGAATGAAAACGAGCGCGAACCCTGGACAAAGACGAGAGACTTGTCTATTTCCCTGCCTGCTTGCGCGTGTGCGACGAGACGGAGGGCGGCAAAAAACTGGCTGGAGGAGAGGGTGTCTTTGGATCCCAGCGTAGGATGGAAGCATTTCAAAATCTGGTTTTATGCATCAAGTGCGTGTAGATGTGGATGGCGAAGGGGCAACCTACAGTGTCAACGACAGACGCCTCGAGCCCGTACCGCCCCCTGAGCCAGCCGCGAGCCTCCCAGACGGGGACGTGCTTTTCGAGCCAGCTGCCGGCACTGGACTGGTCCGATCCGAGCTCGTCGAGGGCAGCGGTGTAGGACGAGAATTCCTGGGGACTGAGCGCCGATATGTGGAGCTCCAGCGGGCGCTGCGACCGGGGCATGGTTTCGATGTCGTGGGCTCGTGGTGGACGGGGAGCGAGAGCAAGCTGCGGGGGGTCGAGGACGACCTGCGAGACGGCGGTGGGCAGCAAACACTGGCCCTCGCTCTGCTGACCAATCGCCCTCCGCTGCTTGAACACGAACCACCACCACCGTCATGGCCTCCTTTCTCGCTGGCATTTTTGGAACAGGTCGGCCTCTTCTTTTTTTTTTTTGCTGCTGCTGCTGCTGCTGCTGCTGCTGCTTCCCTGCGCCTGACCTGCTTTCTGCTTTTCCACACGTAGAGCAGGATCGCGTCAACTGCTCCTTCTACTACAAGGTATAGCTTTTCTTCGCCTCGCCAGCCCCGTGCTCACCGTCCCCGCTCTCCATGCCAGATTGGTGCTTGCCGCCATGGGGATCGCTGTTCTCGGAAGCACATCAAGCCTCCCTTCTCCCAGACCATCCTCCTCCCAAATGTCTATCACAACCCGGCCCACGATCCCAACTGCAAAATGACAGACCAGGATCTCCAGGATAACTTTGACCAGGTCTACGAAGACCTGTACTGGTGCGCTTCCTCCGATGCTGTTGTCTTGCCTGCGGCGGTCATTCATATCTACGTTAGTGAGCTTGCCAAGTTTGGTCACCTGCTGGAACTCCACGTCTGCGACAATGTAGGGGACCACCTAATAGGAAACGTCTACGCTCGCTACGAATGGGAGACGGAGGCCCAGGCCGCAGTTGACAATCTGAACAACAGGTGGTACGCCGGTAAGTGCTGTCCGGCTGGCGCGTGTCCGGGGGGTGCCTCCTCATTCACTCCCATGCAGGTCGGCCTTTATACGCAGAGCTCTCGCCGGTGACGGATTTCCGCGAAGCGTGCTGTCGCCAAAACGAAAACGGCGAGTGCAACCGCGGTGGCTTCTGCAACTTTATGCACCTTCGCCTCGCCTCCAAGCCACTCGTGTCCTCACTTCACGCAGGACAGCGGCTCGAGCGGCGGGCGAACCCGCCTAAAACGGGCGGCGGTGACGGCGGATGGGAGCCGCCCGCCGAGCGCGTCAAGAAAGAGGCTGGCGGCGGCGCAGAAGAGCCGAGGGAACGCGAGAGAAGGCGACGGAGCGCGAGTCCGCATGGCAAGGAGCGCGACTGGCACCGGCACGAAAAAGAGTACGAGGGCAGCCGCCGCCGGTAGTCGGCTTAGTTATATACATTATGTACCCACTATCCGAATACACCGCGTACGTCCCACTCCTCCCGCCCACCGTTATCGATATCGATTCGATCGCCCAGTGATACCCCCAGAGGCGCCTGGCGGCTCAGGCCACAAATGCACCAACGACTCAACGCCAATTGCTTCACAACCTGTTTCGTAGTTTCCGCTTGCTGCTGCTCGAGGTTCAGATAGCTAGATATTGATGTGAATCATTCCCTCCCCAGGAACGACATGGCATCGTCCCACTGCATCCTCTCGCGCTCTTTTCCGAGTTCCCGCCCCCGCCTCGCCTCCTCTTCGTCTATCGTTTTCCAGTCCCGATAGCTAATAACCCGTCCGCCGGCTCCAGCTAACAGGGGAGCTCTTGGTGGAGGAGATAGGTTCATCGGACCATCACTGGCGATCCGAGATTCAAGAGTGTCGGCGATCATCATATCCGTAACCGAGTACGCGCTGTTCAGCGTCGACGCCAGTACGCCCTTCGCCCCATGCGCTGCCCATCCAGCTGCATACACGCCCGGCACGATATTCCCCAGCGCATCCTTTACCCTTCCTCCTTCGTTCCTCACGCGTCCCAACGCAAAGTCGAACCAATGCTTTCCAACCTGATCGGTAAGCGGCTCCGAGTACAGTAAAACCCGAGAACATGCATTGCTGCGGTTGCAATGCATCTGCTCGAGTATGCATAATCAGAGTAAGAGGAAGCGGGCTAAAGCTCCGCAAAAACTGCATAATACTTATTTTGGCTGGTTATATAAGCCAGTTTTTGCCCAGTCATTGCAAATCGATGACAAAGCACCGACAGAAATACCAATTTAGGCGCTGTTTTTATGCATGATATGACTAAAAAGCTATGCATGACGAGGCATAGTAATTCCTATCCACCGGGCTGGTGGAAATGTTTCTTATGCATGTGTGGAGGTTATGCATAATTACCAGTATGCAAGATCGCGGGTTTTACTGTAATATCCCACGCTTGAAACGACCAAATCTGTGAATTGAGTCTCCAATGTCCCCGTTGGACGCGCTCTCCTATCCGCATCTAATATATTGTGTGCAAATGTGATAGAACCCGGTGACATCGAATGCGGCGTCCGAAGGAACTGGAGCGACCACGACCTTGGGGTGGACCCCGGGGTCGCCTTGGATCCGCGACGGGGTAAGTCTAAGACGCGAAATTGCTGCCGAGTCAGCTTCTCTGTGGTAGTCGGAGCCAGCAGCTCTGGCGGAATGGGTTCCAGGGCGGCATTCGGGAGCGAGAGCATCTCCCGAAGCTCCTTTGCCGTAAGCGCGACCTCTGCAGGACCCCGTCGCGACACGATGTTGATATGCTTTATGGAAGATATCCTCAGCGCGTCGAGGACAGGCCGTGGGAGGTCGAGATGCGCGAGTGATGAAGGCGGCGACAACAACAGTCGCGCGATGTCAAGCGAGACATTTCCGTGCCCGATAATAGTAAGGCGTGAGATGCCCGACAACGGAGGCGGATTGATGGGACGCGATGGATGGGACGTGTACCATTGCACGAACGAAAGCGCGGAAATGGCGTCTGGAAGGGCGGGGAGCGCGAGCGGACGAGGACTTCCTGTGGCAAAAAGGAGGTGGGAGTAATGTCGGGTTACATCCTTCAACGGCAAGACTACGTTGTGTGGGTACGATGGCGCGTCGGAAACAGATACATTGCCGAAGAACTTGAAGCGAGGATCAAGAGCCGTTGCGTCGAATTTGCGGGTACAGTTCTACAAGAGAGGTCAAACACAGAAACCAAAGTGGGAGGAGAGCAACAACGCACCTTGATCTCTGGATGGTCCGGCGCGACACTATAGCGTACGAGCCCGTGAGGGGCCCAAATTCGGTCAAAGACGTGAACCTCTAGTTGATCGCCTTGAGGAGTTCCTCGAGGCAGCCGCGAGAGAATACGGGGGGCGCTATAAAACCCCGAAGGACCACCGCCTGCGATGGCTAACTTGATGCGAGGCTCGCAAAAACCCCTACGCGTAAAATTTTACACCTCACACTCATATATACAGCCGGATTTTTTTCCTATGGCATCTTCCCAGAAAGAAATCAACACCGGGAGCGGTTCTCGCAACACCGCTCCACTCGATATCCGCAGACGCGGATTATTCGGCACTCGTGGCCCAATGCGTATTTCTTTCCGCGGTCCCTGTATTCTTCGCACCTTTCCGGGTCGTTCTTCTCTGCAAGCTTGGAGTAGATAAGTTGCGCAAACTGGATCGCAAAAGATCCGGAGTGGCAATCGAGCTGGCGGACAGCGGGAGGACCATCCCGTGACCAGCCGTCACTCAGATAGAACGTGCCAAGATGATCAAGATCGGCCTTCAGCTGGTCTTTGGACTAGGGGGAGCCAGCTTTTGAGAGACCCGGGTTGGCAAACACCTTTAATGACAAGTGTCAGATTTTGAGTTAGACGTCGTGGGTTGACTTACTCGAAACCAGTGCCAGTTCGCTGGTGAACAGTGTTGTCTTTTTTTTGACTTTTTGACGTCTCGACGGAATATGACGGGTCAATGCGGGTCATGACGGCCACAGATTGTCAATGAGGTCAAAGATGCATCCGCGGTGATTATGTAATACAAGTGCGCTCAATCAACATTGCAAGCTCCTCCGTCTCAGAGGGCGCGCTGTTTCGTGCGATGGCATCGTAGAACTCCATTTCTTGTCCCAGCGTCCTCTCCGCATCTGGCCAGTACATATCCAAGCCGTTTTGAATCTGCTCAGGCGGCTCCGCGTACACAAATAGGTCTTTGAGAGGGATCTTTTCTCGAGTGTAAAGGATGATCCTTGGGCGGCCGGCATTGGAATTTGGTGGGTCCTGTTCGTCGTCGACCGTCTCTTCGGCCTCTTCGGTTTCTTCATCGGCGGCATCGCGAATCAGCTCTTCAGCTACCATGCGAAAATCAAAATCCCTCTCCTCCGTCGCGGCATCAAAATCATCAATTCTCCCTGCTCCGCTCTCTTCCTGTAGGCCGAGCTTTCGCTTGAGCCGCTTGCGAGTCAATCCTGCGTCTTCATGCGAATGCCTCAATGACATCTTGAGGACTGATGTCTCGCGCACCCTGTCATACGCAAGGCGATTGCGCAATTTGTTGTGAACAATACCCATCTCGCTAAAGAATCGATCGCAGCTTGCGGAGTTTGGGGCCACGCTAAGTAGTAGGATGGCAAGGTGAACCAATTGGTTGCGACCTGCGTTGCCCAGCCCGGTAACGTCAAGTTCTTGCCAAATGCGGAGGATATCCACGCTCTTCCCCTAGTAATTCGCACGCACAAACATTAGCGCAACCGGATATATTGGTGGTGCGAAATCATACCTCTTTCTTATAGATAGTTTCAAGAGCGTCAAGTGCCATCTGCTCCCTATCAAACTCCTTTCTTCCGTGGTAATAATCCTGTACAGCCTCGTAAAAGTCTGCCTCGTTGATCTTGACTGCCGGAAAAACTCGCATAAAGAGCCGCTTCAGGCATCCATGCAGTCCGAGATGCAAGAGCTGCCGGTGGCGATTGTCGAATAGCCGGTGCTTGATGTATGGCTTCAAGAAGACTGCCGCAATGAATATGTCTTGATCGGCAGCCTTCCAACGCCGTTCGAGACTGGCGTGGATACATTCCCGCGTTGCGGAGTCGATGCTCGCATCAAGATAGAGGCGGTACAGATTTCCGAGGGCTAGCAAGACATGATCCAATCGCGTTGCGGGGCCCTGGGCGATATTGACTGCGAGCGCCAACGGCTTCAGATGCACACACATTCTAGTGTTCGATTTGAGTGCGAGAGGGCGCAACGAGCAATCAGTGTAACGTACGTGGCAATATCTGTCCAGAAATCAGCATTGTTGACGATCCGAAGCACTTGGGTGGCTTCATCCTTCTTTGCCGCACCAGGGCCTGCACAGCTCAGCAAGACCTTGTCGTTCAATACAGCGCACAATCGCATAGGCTTTGCCACTTTGAGAAGCCGCGTGAATGCGAGGAAGTGTGAAGTCCATCGGATGACAGTGGGGAGGCATAATGCAAGCTCATGACCCGAAAGAGATTGTTGGCATTGATGGAGAGCTCCGAGGGCGACAGAGTGGTTATTGAACCACTTGATAACCGCAAGAGCGTCTGAGGCTGAATCAATGAGACTTGAATGTTGTTTCAGGTAATCTCCAGCGATCAGATTAATCTAGGCAAGATATTATGAGCTGAACTCAAACAAAGCGTAGCATAAAAGTTCTGAGGATACATACCTGATGAGCCCAATAGTCTGGGGTAAGTAAGTCGGGTCTCTCCTTCGCGAGTTTCTTCCTCATTGATTTACAATCACCCCCAGAATCAGTGCACCACGCAATAATACGCACTTCGAGTTCCTCTTCGCACCGCCGTATCTCATCCAATACAAGCTGGAGGAGCCGATTAGCATCCTTTTTGCCCGACGAAACATTGTGGACACGAATAGGGTACACCTACAATATTGATACGATTAATACTCTGGGGGAGAATAATAACAGGGCCAGCTACGCTTACCTTCTTTGTGACAGTAATCATGAATCCGACAAGAGATGTCTTCGAAACATCCTTCCAGCCATCCGATTGACCAGTAGCTAACTTTCCTTTCACGTGATGCTGAACTGATTCTTCAACCTTGTGAACTTCTTCTTTCAAGACAGGGCCAGCAAGGGTTCATCGATCCGGTACAGTGACGTGTGGGAGCCATTTTTGGAAAAAGAGATGAGTCTCTGGGTTATCGGCACCATTCCATGCCCACCCATTGGAAACGAACAGCTTGCAGAGATCAGAACAAAATGTCTGCTGTGCATCGAGGCCAGCAAGTCTTGGCCGCTTGGCCGCTGGTTCGGAGTCAACCTGTGCGTGGCTACATGTTTTGAGATGCGCTTCGAAGCATTCCTTCTTCCCACAGATTGGGGGAAGCCTCTCCATAACTATTTACATACCAGTTAGTTACTGTTACTTGGCTGAAAACATATTGAAATTAGCTTACCCATCTGTTGGATTGTAACTTCCAAGGGCATCATTATCTGCTCATCCGACAAAACTGCGTTTCTATTAGCATCCTCTTTCATCTGCAGCACCTCGTAGTCCACACAGGCTTTACACCAGGCATTCTTGTGGCTTTTATCTTTCTTGTATTTGGTCCCATTTGAATAAAAGCGATTCCAGTATTCAGAAGGATGAGGCATCGAGCGACAAGAAATTATGAGGGTGAGAAGGACAGCCAGATATGGTTGACACGTGACATATTTTGTGCTTACATAACCTCGGCGTGTCGGCATACTGACCCTCTTCGGCTCTTTGACTGACGTCAAGTCAAGCGTCAAACTCTGACCGGCTTTGACATGTTTGGCTTGACACCGCCAGTGACAACACTGCTGGTGAAGATTAAAAAACTGTGATGAGTGATATACTTGAGGTCAAACGACCGCTCAACGACGCTTGCTGTTAAGCATCTCTTTCCCATTTATACCTGCCAGCCAAGTGGAGAGATTTTTAGTTCCTTCCCCCAATTTATCCCAAACATGTTTTCGAGCGACGCTGAGAGTATAGCCCATGGCCGCCATCTCTACCATCCGTTGGTCTTTCCCCCTCGTGTAACCCCAAAACTCTTCACCCAGCGGATCGGCTCCATTTTTAAACCCGTCAATCCATCTCACCAAAGTTCCTCAAACCGCGCTAATAACCGCGAACGCGATCGCAACCGTGATAATAGGCGTGATCGTGATAAACAGCGTGGAGATCGTGGTAATGAGAATGGTACAAGCAAGCGTTTATCTACGGAAGAACGAAATAAACTGCGCGCGGCCAACAAATGTTCTGAATGCAAAGAGATTAGACACACCAGGAAAGATTGTCCCAAAAGAAATACTGCGCGTGCTCTAAACCTCCGCACGGCGAATGCAAAATTCAATTTGTTCGATAGATTGTCGGCTGAGGCGATACTCCTTGGTGCGAATGCAGCGACGATCGAAGACATTGAGGACGAACAGACCGCGAGTCAAGCGCAGGACCAATATTACCCGAGATTGCTGAGCTAAGCATTATGCGAGTGCGCGGTTACGTAATGCGGATGCAAAGCAGCGCACGGGGTAAGACCGGCGCTAGGCCGGGGCTGGAGCACGAGCACTCGGGTGTCCCCCCGAGGCTGGTTTCGGCGGTCCTCGCGTCCTCCTCCGTGTCTCCCCCGGCGAGCAGCCGCATATATACCAGCCATGGGCGACGGCGAGCAGCGCCAGACCTCCGTACCGACGATGAGCAGCACCCCCCACCCGGCCACCCACTTCGTCCTCACCCGCGGCAGAGCATGCGCCGTCTGCAGGCGCAAGAAACATGCGAGTCGCCCCTCCCCTCCCCCGCGTCTTGCTCCTGACCTCCCCGCTCACAGCGATGTGACGCCGCCAAGCCCGTCTGTGGGCCCTGCGTCAAGGCCGGCGTCGCTGAAAGGTGCGCTTACGACGGAGGTCCCAAAAAGACCTGGGTCCAGACGCTCCAGGACCGCGTGCGCGAGCTGGAGGACAACATCGAGGAGCTCCAGCCTCTTGTCGCCGCCTCCCCGGAGTCCCTCCCGCCGCCCCCAACCTCCAATCCCCGTCGGCTTCGGATTACCTCGCCTCCGGCCACCATCACCCTCCCTCCAGTACTTCCGCGCCAAAACCCGATATTCAGATACAGACATCGCGAAGATCTCCCTCGGCAGATCCGAGATACTCTGTACCGTACCCTCGGCTTCCTTCTTTCTCTCTCGACAAAATCTCACCTGTCTCGTTCACCAGTATTCAGGCTTTCTTCAAGCACCGGTGGCAGCACACCTTCGAGTTCGACATCCCCCGTTTCTGGGCCGCTTATATCTTGCCGCAAAGTCATCCCGACAGCATCCATCCCGCACTCTTGGATGCCCTGTGTCTCTTGGGCTGCACCTATCTCAAGCACCCCGAGGAACCGCTCTACCTCAGTCGTCTCAAGCAGTCTCTTACCCGCTCTTTGGAGACAGCTGATCGACTATTTGATTTCTTGCGCGCCTCGTCCCTGCTAGCAACCTACTTTTACCGCAGCGGAAGGCGAGTTGCCAAATCATCAACGTCCATCGCAGTTCACTAAATAATCTTTGCCTTTGCACCCTAGATTGACCGAATTTTATTACGCCCTTGGCTGTCCGTTGCCTTAATCCATCTTTCCCTCGTTGGCCCACTAACACGTGCCTGTAGCTGCCGCTCGATTCGCTGTCGCGTGTGGCCTGCATAGGATTCATAGTCTGGACCTCGACGCGTATCCCGCTTCCTCTGTCTTGGGTCCGCCTCACGATATGGCCGAACTAGGAAATAGGATCAATGTCTTTTGGTCCCTGTTTTGCATTGACCGGCTCGCTTCCCTCCTCAACGGCCTCCCTCCCGCCTTCCCTGCTGATAACGTATACACCATCTACAATTCCGCGCCTCGATCCTCGTTAACCTGAATCCCATAGGCCATCACAACGATCTGGCCGTGCCCCCTGGAATACTATACAGATGCAAGTATACGCTTCGCTTCCCGAGCCAAACCCCCTTTTTAATTCATTCCCTGGGTAGGGCCGAGCTCTGCTGATGCCATATGGCTCCGCTTCTACCCTGCACGAACTTCACCCAGAAACACATATCTATTATGAAAACATCGTGTCTATTCGCGCAAAGTGCATAGCTATACTGCATCGTGCGGTCTCTTTGGCGTCGCGTGCTCAAGGTACGTAGCCAGAGGAGTGCGCTCTCCCCCTCCTCCACTCGTTAACGCACCCCGCCGTTCCAGTCGCGCCTGAAGAGATTACGCTAGAAGTCGCCATCACGGAACAGACTCTGGAGTATCTTGCCCAGCCAACAGCCGCTCTTCAAATCCAAGAGCAAAGTCGCCCTCCTTCTCTCGTCCATCACGAAAACACGGTTATTGCCGTTGCGCTGACATCGATGCATGCGGCGGCTATACAACTGCACGGTATCAACGCCTCCCGAGATCTAGTTGCGTATCAGCGCCGTCTCGATGCCGCAAGGTCAGCCATGGGTATCATCCTGGGCATCGGCGTGTCTAAGAATGGTGCACTACGGCTTTTGATCGAGGTTGGCTTGCGCACACTTCAAAAAAAAAACGCTCTCGTTTGCTGACACGCGAAATAAAATAGATGAATTGGGCGATGCTGTATGAGATATTTTTGACAGAGTTGAATCGGCTCCAGGAGCTGGGCGATGAGGAAGGTGCGACGGCGGTGCAGGTGGAGCTGGACATTTTGGATGCTCTGCGACAGCCGGCAAAGCCAGGGACACGGCTTCTCGACCGAAGTGAGTATGCGTTGCATTCAAACGTTGCGACCTTGGGTGATTAACATGTTCGAGCCGCAGATACACGCGTGTTGGGTAAAGTCCAAATGCTCGAAGCGCCTCTCGTGTTCTAGCCCAGCGGAGGGTATACTTTTCAGTAGACTACTGTTTCTTATTGCATATGGGATATTCATCCATGTAGTTTTACCATATCTTATTGGAGGTGCGACTGCGCCGTTGTACGTGAGGAATAGTAGCCTTGTATCACGTGACATGCCGCAACCAAACAAAAGGACGCGCCTTTGAAGTTTGGATAATATTTTTCTGTCCACCAGTGCCACCATCGCCCGCAACAAAAATACTTATCATTGATACCATGCGTGCTGGTTTCCTCCTTGCAACCCTGCTCTCGGCGTCTCTCTTCCCCCATGCCGCGACGGCCTGCGAGGGTCCCTGCATCACTGGCATCACCGCCGTGGGTTTCCGTTTTCTCCCTGTGGCGAGGCGACTGACCGCCGAGGTACTCGTTTCCATATAGGCATTCGTAGGAAACTACTCGGAACCCGTGCAGAAAGTGTATGCGGACATAGTAAGCCGCGTATATTTGCGATCGGGACTCGATGAATGAATTGTCACCATTAATATTGTTATTGCAGGCCCTCTCGATTACTCGAGCCCTGTTGCCTCCGACCCCGTCTGCGATTGGACTCGCTGGGCGCATGATCGAGCCGTTCTTGGAAGCGTATGAACGGGACGCTTACTCGCGCGCCGAACAGGCTATTTTTCCTGGATTCTTTCACGGGAGTGCGTCGGTCGTCGGCTATTTTTTTTTGTGGCACGCCTGATTTATCTCGAATAGAGTGTCAGCGGGATGGCGTCGACCCTCCTGGGTGCCCTATCCCGGATTGCGCGGTGTGAGTCCGCCGGTATTGATTCGCGATGAGCGAAGCTTCTAACGATAGTTTTTGGTCTAGCATCTGTGGCACCCCTGGTTCCCTGGTGCACTTTTACTCCACGCTCACCTGGATCGCGTTCAACACCACCGCCGATGGCATTACGGACACGTTTCGCCCCGCTCACTCTAAACCGCGCGCCCAGCTGCTGCAAGCGGTGCTCAGCGCGCGACGCACCCACGCACGCGACTACCACGGCGCATTCATGAGCGACAAGCACGTCGAGGGGGTGCTCGATGATATTCTCAAAAAGGACGTGGGTAGGGATGGGCTTGCAAAGGAATGCCAGAAAGGGGGAGATGCTCTGGGTGCGTGCAGCTGGAAGGGACCTATGGTGGTAAGCGTTGTCTTTACCGAGGTTACTTTTGGTTTGACCACGAGTTCTCCGCCCTCGGTAGGAATTCATATCGACCTTTCCTTGATTTGTGTTGCTCGTGAAGGATATTGCTCGTGTGTTGTTCGTTTCTCTTCACTTCTTTTCCCTAGGCCATGTATCACGCCACGGGCTGCTTGGGGCCCGAACCATTTGCTATGTATTCAGATTGAAATGTATCCACAACGCCTGCTTAATTTTATGCTTCTTCCCGCATATATCTCAACCGAGGGCAACATCAAATTCCTGGCATGGTTACAAGCCGTTGGGTGATATTATGGGAAGCGACTCAAGCGCTGCTCTGGATGCATGCGGCTACTTATTGATTGGTGGGACTGACGACCGTGCGGACAAAGCGGAGGATTTCGCTGCGAGTGGGTTCAAAGGCTTCCAAGAAGGGGGTGTGTCCGGTGTCGAGCCATCGGATGGTAACATTGGCGAACACTTTTCGGACCTCTTTTTCGACGATGTGTCCATCGAGGCCGTCTGCGGTGCCGTGGATGATGAGGACGGGCAGGTCGGGTGCGCCTTCTGCGATGAGGCGAGCGGGATCTTGTGTGCGGGCGAGAAAGAGGGCCTTGACGGCGGGGCTGATGAGGACGCTCAGGCCGGTCCAGGCCATGCGCGTCGAGAAATGCAAGGCATTGGGGTCTTTTGTGATGCCGTCGACAAAGGCGGCGGTGGTGGCGAGTGCGAGAGTGACGTCTGTGTCCTGGGTGATGGCGGGGCAGTAGACGGTGGTGAAGGGCGAGTGAGGGCCGAAGAGGACGGGGCCCACCCAGGGGAAGGATGCGAGCAGGACGAGCCCCGCGATGCGCCCGTGCCCATACGCCGCATACACGTCCGCCGCCACTGGGCCTATATATATATGCGCGAGAGTGGCGATTAATATGCATTAATTATAACATCAGTAGTCAGCTGCAGCCGCCTCGTCGAATGCAGAGCGCAGAGCGCACCTCCGAGACTCCAACCGGCGAGGAACGGCCTGTCGACGCCGAATGCGCGTACGACGGCATCAAAGTCCTCGGCGAAGCGGACCGACGAGTATGCCTCCGCGTGTTGGGGCTTTCCGCTCCGTCCGTGCCCGCGCAGGTCATAGCGGATCTGCTCGACGCGGGGTAAATACTCAAGTACTGCAGAGTAATATTGGGCAAGTAGTTTACGAGGTACAGGCTGTCGCGGTACCCGGGGTCCGCGAAGAGGGCGTCGAAGGCGGAGGCGGCGAGGGAGAAGCCGTGGACAAAGACGACGGCGGGGCGGGCGGGGCTGCCCGCCGCGTCGGCGTAGATCTCCGTCCCGTCGCGCGACACGATGACGGCCATCGCAATGATGTCACCGTGGGAACAAAGCCGCTGACTAAACCCGGCATGTCAGCCCGCCGCTAATGAGCACCGCCTTTGGTCACGTGGCCTGCTGCTGCTGCTGCTCTCTCCTCCCGCGATGAACCCCGCGCCGCCGTCGACGCACTCCGTCCTCAACCGCGGCAAGGCCTGCATCGTCTGCAGGCGCAAGAAACAGGTGCATATACCCTCCCCCCCATCGTCGTCGCTGTCGTCGTCGCTTACCAGCCACCCCCGCCAATGGCAGCGATGCGACGCAAAGAAGCCCACATGCACGCCCTGCCTCAAGTCCCGCCTCCACGACCAGTGCGACTACGACCCCGCCGCCAACAAGCCTTGGGTCAGGCTCCTCCAGAACAAGCTCAAGCATCTCGAAGACACCGTCCGCGTCCTCCAAGTCGACCCCTCGCCCTCGCCCAGTACTCTCGCCATCAACTCGCGCACCCCGCCTTTTGTCGGCTGGGTCACAGGCAAGATCCCAGAGTCACTCTCCTCACCCCATATTCGTGCCCACCATGTCGTTCCGCGCCAGCCTGGCCCCCTCGATGCACCACTTTCTCTCAAGGACCCCCTCCCTGCCCTCCTCCGAGAACACGTCCCCGTCAATCTAACGGACCTCCTGTGAGCCCTTGCACATATCTATCCACCGATCCAAGCGCTAATTCCAGAAAAGCATCACCAACTTTCTCCAAAACCGATGGCAGCACGTCCTCGAGTTCAACACCACTAAATTTTTGGACGCCCGCAGGCTGCCCCCCTCCCATCCAAATAGTGTCCACCCCGCCCTCTTAGATGCCATGTGTCTCCTCGGCTGCATGTACTCTCCCCCCGCTTTTCAGAAATTTGAGCCTCTCTTCTTGCATAGGCTCCGGTACCATCTCGCCACCTCCCTCGCCAACGTCGACAGACTCTTTGACTTTCTCATGGCTTCCGCCCTCACCGGCTGCTTTTACTACATGAAGGCTAGGTGAGCATACCCCATCTTCTGCTGTCTCTTGTCCTCTCAATTTCGCTCGCGCGCGACAGGATTATCGAGGCACACCACTGCATGTCCAGTAAGGTCCATCCCGAGGCGTGAAATCACACGTGTGCTCACCATCTCCGCCTACAGCTGCCATTCGCTTTGCCATGGCTTGCGGTCTCCATCGCATCGACACCTACGATCTGTGCTCGTCACACCTGTCCCCCATACTAGCACCCCCAGAAAGCCTGATCGACTTGGGGGACAGAATATACATGTTCTGGGGCTTGTTCTGCCTGGATCGTGCAGGGTCCCTCATCACGGGTTTTCCTGCTGCTTTCCCAGATGACAAGGCAAGTGCTGTACTACCCACCCGCTTATCGCATTTGGCTTACCCCCTCCTCCAGCTCATCACCACCATGTGGCCCTGTCCCCTGGATCAATATGCAACCGTGGGGAACCCTCTCCCGCTCTCTCTCGGTCCTAATCCATCTCCAATTCCTCTCTCTGGCCAGGGCGAAGCGTGTGGCATACCATACAGTACCGTCTCCGACCTCCATCGATACTCGTCACCCGACGGCAGCGATCGTTCTCTGTCTGGTGAATGCGTCCACGCTTTTCGGGCAAAGAGCTTTGCCATGCTATACCGCGCAGCTGCCCTAGCCACCCGTGCCAAATCAAAAGGTATTTATCCGTCTTGCTACTTTTACCGGTGGGTTTATCGAGAATCAATCATTGTTCAGGGGAACTAGCGCGCATCGCCGGCGACATATCCGTCGCAGAGCACGCGATCCAGAGTCTGTCAGAAGACATCGCGTCCTACCGCGGACGAACACAGCTGTACACCGGTCACCAGGGACATGACGCGACCCTCATCCTCGCCACCACGGCGACGTATGCAGCCTACATCCAGCTGCTCAACATCTACGTCGACGGAGACAGCTCGGTGTACCAGCATCGCCTTGAAATTGCCCGCGCCTCCATGGCCATTGTCAACGAAGCAAGCGCGGCGGATCGTGGGTACTTGCACATCTTGCTCGGAGTGAGCTTTCATTTTGTGCACCGTATGCTTTCACTTGTTAACCGCCGTGCCCCACGCTGCAGTTGACGTGGACACCCGTGTACGAAGTTCTTGCGCTGGAGCTTAAGCGACTCCTTTCGTCCAATCAAGAAGAGTCGGCCAAAGTGGTGAGTGCCGAGCTCGATACCATGCTGGATGCGTTTCGTGTCCTCGCCAAGGCCTTTCCCTTCAAGATGGGTGCGTTTCTTTGCGACTATTGCTCTTTTCCAGCCCTCGTTGATCGAATTATCCATAGACTTACACGTTTCACACCTTGAACGGTTCAAAATTCATTCGATGAACCTACGGCGATGAGGTTCCAGTCGATTTTCATTAGGGAGATGGCGTTTTTACTCTGGTTTATACACTTGGTCAATGTAGATTTCTAGATTATTCACGCAAGAGTCGGCTTGTATATTATGTAGGATGTACGTTATGCATGTGACACCTCTCTGAGCAGGCGCCGGGTGCACTGTAAAAACTTGGTAACGGGCGCCGGTTGCGGTTCCACGACTTACACAAGGTAACGTTTGAACTGTAGGTATGGGGTGCTAAAATACGAACGAATGGAGGGGTAACAAGCTGAACTAGTGTTGCTGTTCACAATTTTTTAGGAGCGGTACGTGTGCATTCCTCACTCGCAAGCCGCTTCATGGAGGTCGTGCATGGGCAACGCACGGTAGTTTAAATATGCCTCGCTCCAGTCTAAACTACAGCACGCGCGATCTAAGGCGTCCGGCATTAAACAGATTCTATAATGAAAATAGAATCAAAAAAGGCTCATTTACTGGAGTAGAACGCAGGGAAACTTACGTTGAAGGAGAGAGTTGAGCTTGTTGACTCGCGAAGCAACACTGAGGTCAATTGTCTTTTCGCCAAAGTCGACGACGATTCCTCCGAGAACAGAGGGGTTCACCTAACCAGTGCACTTGAGGGGTCAGGAATAACAATCGCAAGATTTTTATTTAGAGGAAAAGGACCTTGTTGGTGATCTTGACAGACTTGGCCTGGAGAGCGGCCTGGGATTGTTTGAGCGACGCCTCGAGGCGAGTAAGCGCGTCCCGTGGGAGAGGAGCGGCCGAGGTGACGACGACCTCCAGCTCGCCCTTGTACTTGCTCACGAGCGCGTTCACCGTCTCAATGACACCCTGCGTCTCTCCCAGCCGGCCGTTCTCGCTCATGACCGCGAACAGGTTCTTGGTGATGTCCGACACCTGCTCCTTCTTGGCGCCCCCGGCGGCAGCAAAGATGGCATTAATTCCGGCAGTGCGATCCTTGGTGGTGAGGGTGGGGTTGCTGATAAAGGACGCGAGGGCGGGGGTGGACTTTATGGCAGAGCCAATGGCCGTGAGTTCACCGTGAACCTTGTTCAACGACGCAGGCGACTGTTTGAGGGCGGCAGAGTACGCGGCATGGGCGTACTTGGACGCGATAGTGGAGGCCGAGCGGGCGAGGGGGCGAGCGACGCGGGAGGTGGAGGCGGCGGCGGCGAGCATGCTGAGGACGTCGCTGGTGGTGATGAGTTGTGCGGAAAATGGTGAGAACGCAAAATGCAGGCGTGGGAATATTTCAAGCGCCGCTCGGAATCTCGTGGCCGAGGAAACCTTAATTTTTTCGTACGCATTCATCATCAGCTCATCGTCCACCGTCGATCGCCAACATTCCGCCATGTCGCGCTTTTTCAAACGACAGGATTCCGACTCTGACTCCAGCTCTGAGGAATCGGAAGAGGAGCTCCTCCTTTCCGACGACGACTCTGACGATGGAAAGCCCGCCGCACCTGCTTCGGCGGCAAAGCCAATGTCGCGTTTCCTGCGCAAGGATGGCGACGCATCCGATTCCTCTGATTCCTCCTCCGAAGAGTCCAGTGGGGACTCTGACGATGACGAGGCCCCTGCCAAGGCAAAGCCCCAGCGGTCTCGCTTCCTCAAGGGCGGCGCCGGTAGCGACTCCGAGGGTTCCTCAGATGAGGATGTGAAGCGTGTTGTAAAGAGTGCCAAGGATAAGAGGGCAGACGAAATAGAGGCCATCAGCAAGGCCATCGACAATGCTGCCAAAATCAACGATTGGGTTACCATCAATAACGGTGCGCTATAGCTACACATTTGTACCTCTCTCCCCCATCTCTTACCGATTCGCCGCATCAGAATTCGACAAGCTCAATCGCCTCATTCAACGCTTGAACAATGTGGGCGAGCAAGTGCCCCCCGTGTTCATTCGCACTCTCGATTCCCTCGAATCGACAGTCAACAATGCTCTCGCGAAGGAAAAGGACTCAAAAAAGAAAATGGAGGCCAACAAGGCCCGCGCACTCAATGGCATGAAGCAGAAAATGAAAAAGATCAACAAGGAGTACGAGACGCAGCTCAAGGCGTTCCACGATGACCCCGAGGCTTTTGAGGCCCAGTATCTCGCGCCCGTCGAGCCGGTCGTCCCTGTTGTTGCCCCACGCCAGGTTAGCGCTGAGGCTCCAGCTGGCGATGAATTTGCCACGGTTGGTCGTGGTGGAAAGTCTCTGGGTGTTGGCGGTGAAAATGTCTTCCAGAAATTAGCTCTCATCCAAGAGGCCCGAGGTAAAAAGGTGCGTCGATCTGACCGATCGCCAGCTGAGATTTGCTAAATATGCAATTTTCCTCTCAGAACACCGACCGAAACATTCAAATCCAGCGATTGGAGGAAGTATATAGCGCGACAGCAACGCCCTACGCCCAAATCCGCGTACTCCTTTCACTCATCTCCGCTCGTTTTGACTATAACGCCGCTGCGACCCACATGCCACTCGACCTCTGGGCAGCAGCGCAACGCGAGATCGAGAATCTTATCCGGACCCTCGTCGCAAACCCTGCATACACCGTTCAGGAGATCGTTCAAGAGGAGTACGACGAGCTTGTCGAACGTGCACCCGAACCAGGTGGCGTTGTCTACATTCGCGGGACCGTCATCTCATACGTGGAGAGATTGGATGAGGAGTTTACCCGCAGTTTACAAAACATCGATCCGCACGGAACGGAGTATGTAGATCGCCTCAAAGATGAAAAGGGGCTCTATAATACCATATGCCGTGCGCAGGCCTACTTCGAGAGCAAGAATCAGTCGGACCCTCTGGCCCGTGTCATCATGCGCCGACTAGAGCACATTTATTCCAAGGCAAGTTGTTTCCATATCGTTCCGTTCTAGCTGGAGGATGTTAAAGCGTGGTTCCTCACATATGTAGCCTACCGCCGTCGTACAAGCACTCGAGCAAGCTACCGGCTCAACCACCGCTCTCATCCGATCTCTTTGCGTTCATCTGTACCAGACCGAGAATTCCCTCCTCCGTACCCGCGCGATCTTATCACACGTATATCATCACGCCCTCAACAATGAGTTTTACGTGGCGCGCGACATGTTCCTGATGTCCCACCTCCCCGAAACTATCCACAACGCTGATGTTGCGACACAAATACTATACAATCGCGTCATCGTACAGCTTGGGCTCTGCGCGTTCCGCTCCGGACTCATTCGCGAAGCGCAGAGCACCCTCCAGGATATCTTCACGACGCAGCGCGTGAAAGAACTCCTTGCACAGGGCGTACATCAGCAACGCCACACCACCCTCACGCCAGAGCAGGAGAAGGCCGAACGCCAGCGGCAGCTACCCTTCCACATGCACATCAACACGGAGCTTCTCGAAGCTGCTTTCCTGGTGTCGAGTATGCTCGTGGAGATTCCTCTCTTGGCTTCCATCGACAGCGAGGAGCTCAAGCGAAAAGCCATATCCAAACCATTTAGGCGGTTATTGGACTTTGCGGACAGGCAGGTGTTCACCGGACCCCCGGAAAGCACGCGGGACCACATTATGCAAGCCAGCAAGGCGCTGCAGGACGGCGAGTGGGAAAAGTGCAGAGATCTCATACAGAGCATCAAGATCTGGAGCTTGATGCCAGAGGAGAAGTCGGTAAAAGAAATGCTAGCTAGGTGCATATCTTCGGTTTGAGACAGGAAGCGGTCCGCTAATTGATACTATCAATTCATAGGAGGATTCAAGAGGAAGGCCTTCGTACCTATCTCTTTACCAACTCCGCCTATTACACGACGTTATCGCTTTCTCTCCTCTCGACTACATTCTCCCTACCGCTCCGCACCGTGACCTCCATCATATCGAAGATGATCTGGAACGACGAACTGTCCGCATCGCTCGACCAAGGTGCTGGGGTCCTCGTCTTCCATCGCCTGCAGCTCACTCGAGTTCAGCAACTCGCGCAGCTGCTTGCCGATCGCGCAAACCAACTCGTGGAACAAAACGAGAAAGTTCTCGACTTGAAGACGAGCGGGGGTCCAAACGCTGGTGGTGGGGCATCCTGGGACCGAACAGAAGGCGGAAAAGGTGAGCGGGGTGATCAGCAGCAGGAGAGGAGAGGCAGGGGTGAGCGTACAAGGGGTGCATCACGAGGCAAGTAATCGATTGCTTATCCCGTGACGATGATAATATTCTTACGCGCCCCCGTAGGCGGTTCTCGCGGACGAGGCGCTCGCTTTGCACAGGGCCTTGGGAATCAGATGAGTGGCGGAGTCGGCCAAGCGCAGAGATCTCGCGTAGCTGCATAAATCTTCTCAGTCCATCTGTTCTTGTAAATCACTTTTGCGTTGGCTATCCCCATAATGTATGGTTCCTTGACGGATATTTCTCTATCTCAAACTTCTCGCGTGAAACCAAGCGCGTACAGAACTCGCAACTGCTAGGGTCGATACGGCGTATCATTATAAAGACCGTGCGTAATCAAGCTTGTTACCGTACATGTCTTATCGTAACTAAAGTTGTATATGCATAGAAGAGTGGGGAAGAAGAAAAAACAAATAAAAATGATAAAAGCTCCGCACAAACGTCCCGGTATCCCATCAATCCCACTCAATCTGCACGCCGGCGGCGGTCGTATTGTGCTGTCGGAGCGTCTCTTTCCGCAGCCATCGTGACGCTCGCTTGTCCCCTAGCGACTCAAGTACTGGAAGCAGCCTTGCGCAACATTGATTGTTATGATCCTGAGTGAGCAGTGGAATAAGTACGATGACACAGTTGACGGAGAAGCAACTAGCGCGGGCTCACCTTGACCCACTGCCTTTCCTCTTTGCTGAGCAAGTCCCACTTGACCATCTTGGTCTGGATGGGCACCTGAGTAAGGCGTTCGAACCCGAGCCATATATCACCACCAAATTTCCCTCGGGTCTGTTCGGAAAGTTAGCATGTAGCCTCCGGAAAATGGAGGAATCGCTCGCTCACGGTGACACGCTTCACAACCAATGCGGACTCGATGCGTATGCCAAATTCACCCTCCTTGTCTTTGAGCGTCATGAAAATATTTAGCACTAGCATTATGGGAAAAGCGGTAGGACACGTACAAAAGCCGGGTTCATTGGTGAGGACGTGCCCCGGTTTGAATGGGAATGCATAGCCAAAGCCCTGTGGACCCTCATGTACCTAGGATTGTCAGCAATGTAAGTCAGCTATCGTGTTCAAAGAACGCGAAGTCGAAGCCACGTACATTCAAGAATTGACCAAAACCATGTCCTGTACCGTGCTATTGAATGCGCCAAGTTAGATATTTAAACGCATCAAGTCGTCAGAAAACGAAGCGTACGCCGTAGTTGAGCCTGTAATGCCAGATATGAATAAGATGCTTGCCAGTGCACAGAAGATGAAATGATTGCTTACCCATCTTTCCACAACGCCCTGCGAGCAAGGACGTCAAGTTGCTGACCAGTTGTGCCTTCTGGAAAAATGGCAGTATCGATGGCGATCTGAAGGGGAGCAACGTAAACAAAGGAATGCCTAATCTTATTGTCTCGCACACGCACGTGTCCTTGCAACACTCTTGTAAATGCCTCCATTTGTTCATCGGTCGGGTTGCCAAGATGTACTAGGGGTAGGGTAGGGTTGTCAATGTGGCCTTGGCTTGGACTCTTGGAAGAGAGGCTTACTAGTTCGCGTTGTGTCACATGTCCCATCTTTATAATTTCCACCCGAATCACTAGAAAGAAGACGTCGGCAAGTGGGGTCTTGAGAAGGAGAGAAGTGGGTACAAACTTGAGATAAGGGGTCGACATATCAATCAAGGCCGAGTTCGTCCGGGAGGGCCTATAATGGGGCAACGCTGAAAGAACCGGTTAGTTGGCAGTAGCAACGCGGATGCGGAGAGACAGACCAGCATTGGCACCGCTGGCAGAAATGTTCTCGTATGCGAGTCCCCAATAGTGCTGCAGCTTTTCCCTGAACCCCGTCAGCATGACCGCGGCGATCCATTCCGTGACACGTTCGCCCTTTGTGACAGCGGTCTCTTCCAGCCAAGCCAGGAATTGCACCTGGAAAGATATAGTGGTTTGGATCAAAGTAGCGGACATGCGAGGAATAAACGTACGTATGCAGCACCATCTCGGAGGTATGCACGCTTGAATCCCTCAATTTCGACCTCGTTCTTGATCGCCTTGGCTTCCTCGATAAACGAAGGCGCGATCATGTATCGAGAGTTTGTAAGCATGAGAGCGACGGCATAGGGGGTCGTAGCGTCTATGAGAACCTGCATATCCAAACATGAGCTGTGCACTTGGGCGGGAGCGAATCAACTAATGCAGACCTTGCCAGTGCCCCACTCCGCCCGTCGTAGGAACGACCAAGTATCTTGATAGTCTCTCACCGAGACGCCTAGTCCCTTGAGATACGTCAAGGTCTCCTCGTTCTTCAGCTTTGCCTGGTCAATGAAGAGAATCGCCGTGGATAGAGAGACGAAGAGGTATGCCTGCACAACTGGGCTAAAGGGCGCATCGTGGCCTCTGATGTTGAGCACCCACGCGATCGAGGCCAGGTTGGTGATGAATGTGGCACACGGGGGCATCGTCCCTGACTGTGGCGTAGGTGGTCGTTTGGGGGCTGGACCACCACGGGAGGAGATCGACGGGGTCGGACTGCGCAATGATTTGATCCAAAGGCGGATGGCATGCAATTTTTGCTCGGCTGGCTGCCCGCAGAATTGCAGCTCGTGTACGAATATCTCGGAGCGATCCTTGGGTGGCCTGTCCCTGCCCCATATCTGGTCAATCAGATTGAGTCGAGGGAAACCAAGGCGAGATCCGGCGTCCTTGAGCGCCGCTGTCAGGGAAACCGCAGCCTCTGATAAAGTGAAGGCATATCTGAGCACCCTCTGTCAGTGTAACACGGCACGTTTAAAACATACCTCGCGAGATGAGTCGAGAGTCGATTCCGACCTTGGAACCTGGAGGGCGCCTGGCCAGCCATTGAACATAGTTCTTTACGCCGGGCTCCCCGACTCGATGAAGTGTCCAATTGTTATCAAGCTCTTGGCCAGCTTGTATCCAGTATCGCGAGTCCGTGAACAGGCGTGCCGTGTCAAGGCCAACAACAGCCACGCCAGCTGATCCGGTGAACCTGACAAAAGGCGAAGGAATAATGAGCACTAGCTCAGCTGGAGTGAACGGTGAAAAATGACGGTACCCAGAAATAAACTCCCGTCGCCGATCACAAGGCGCAGCGTATTCAGATAGATGTGCGTCCTCGCTCGGAATGATACTGCGAGTGTGCAAATCAGCGTTAAAGCCTCTTAGCCGGCATAGCCCACCACGTTATGAAAAGAGACGAACTAGAAGTCGATTCCGCCATCAGGTTCGGCCTTCATGAGCTTGCGCAGCTCTGCAAGCCGCTTTGTGGTGTCTGTTCTCTGATTGTGGTTTCCGAGAGTAGCAATGGAAAAGTTGTTTCCCTTGGGAATGATCTTGCCCCAGCCATAACCACCGACGCCGCCTATGCCCGGAGGATACAGGTCTGGGGTCTGGGGAGGGGTGTTGGCTGGGGTGGAAAACGGAGAAATGACGGTTCCAGTTTTCTGTACGCTGCCAGTAGAGGTGGAACTAAAAGATGAAGTTTTGGAGCGCAGAGAAGCCTCCTTGTATTTCTCCGGGACGGGAGGAGGCTGAGGGGTCGCCTTGCGGCGAGAGAACAGCATAGCGCAGCTCGGCATCGGAGGTAATGACAGGAGGAGGAAGATGGAGCTGAAGGGGCGCGAGCTTTATAGGGTTGAGTAACTGCGAAGAATGACCCTTAGCCGAGAGCCGGAGCGGGAGGGTAAGTGCAAGTGCTGACTTGGCGAGCGAAGAGGGAGAGGCAGGTGATAAAGTGACGCGCGAACGATGGTCGAGACCGATGCGGGCTTTTGTATTTTCAGGCGACAAGGTGAGTCCATCTGGAGAGGGACGATGGTAACCGGAGGAAGGCATTACCTTGATGAGCAGCTAGACCCAAATCGGTGCTGGCCAGTTGCCCAAAGGCAGACAATGAGGGGTGGGCGGGGCACCGATGGCGCTTTTCCGAGCACAAAGCGACTCTGCAGGTGAGCCAGTCGTCGCCGGGAGACGGGGGACGGGAGACGGGGGCGGGGGGCGATGGTCGCTGGGGGAGGGGATCACCATGGAGCGGATAATAGAGGCCTGTTAAGCATTTACAAGCACTCAGGAGCCCACCTGGTCTGGCCACAGCCTGGTCACAGGCCCCTTCACATCGCTCGAGAAATCACCATCACGCCCCCCGGTTTCCGGGGCCCTCGTCTTAGCCCTCCTTATAAACACCTGGACTAAGGGCAAGGCTTGGGTGCACATGCACGGCGAAATCAGCCTCTGCTCCACCTGCCAGTGCTATGCAGCGTGCAATGTTTGGGCCACATGTAAGTACTGACTAGTTACTCGCGAGCTGGAACGACGCTTCGTCTGCAGCCTGAGCTATTTTCGAAACGACCCTCGCATCGATATCTGTTTCACGAGCTTCGTATGCCCTGATATTTCTCGCCACCCACCAGCCACCAGCCGGTCGGCCTGAGCAGCTCGGCTCGGGCCACAGCCCTGGGATTCCCGCGTCTCGTCCGAAGGCTGGGTCCCGTCCTTGCCCTCTGCATTTGCAAGTTGCCTCTGCACAATGACAAATGACGCCGATACATATACGCACCGGCGAATCGGAGTCCCGCCTTTATGACTCTTTTTTCTGTTCACATGCCTCAAAATCCGACTCTCCCACATACAGATACAGGTTGCGTGTGGAATGTTCGAGAACATGCGCGAAAAGGAAAGCAGGGTCACGTGACTGCGCGCGAATTTGATAAGAAGTAGGCCCGAAGCAGGCGTCCGCCCCGCCGCGTCTCTCCACCCCCCCACACGATGCTCGTCTCCCACCGCATGAGCCCCGTCGTAAAGCGCAAGTACGACGCATACGAGTCCTCCGACTCCTCCGACGGCGGTCTCCCCGACTTCCGCGTCCCCCGCCCCGAGCCCGAATCCGATGCTCCCCGCGGCAAGCGATTGCGCCATCATGGCCTCGAGCGAGGCCTCGCTTCCCTTTCCCTCGTTCTCGCTGCTTCTCCTCCCAGCGCCCCGGGCCCATCCCAACCTCCCCAACCGGCCCAATCTCCCGCGCCTACCCCCCAACCCCAGCAACACGTATATGACGCGATGGACAGTGACGATGATGACGTTCAGATGAAGAAAGTCTCGTGGTACGAGCCCGAGAAAGACCGTGAGCCCTACACTTCCCTTCGCAACTATACCCATCCCATGCATCTCACATCCTTCCCTTCTCCAGGCATCGTCGTTCTCGATCTCGATTTATCCGATGACGAATCCGACCCTCGACCGGAGACCACCCCCGCCGCCACTTCGTCCGACAACCCATCATATGAAATCTCTCCCGCCGCCATCGCCTCTCTCCCGCCGCTCTTCCGGCCCATCAAATATATCCCGGAGAGCGACAGCCGTGCCCTTGTCCTGTTCCGACCCTCTCCTTGGGCGCTACCCCCGGAGGCCAAAGGCGACCCAGAGCCGTCCGATGACGATCGGATGGACATCGACTCGTGATAAACATTTCCCGGCCTCTTTTCCCTATCACCCGCTTCCTTCTTCCTCATTTATTGCATCCACATTTCCCTTGATTGTATTTATACCAAGTCTCCATCAGAACCAATCTATTCGAACATTGGAATCTCTGGGCTTCCATATAGTACAAAGGTAGTAAAAGCCATACCCACGGGGATTATACTTGTCCAACTACGGCATAATCAAGTGCTACGATAATAATGCGACGTCTACGGGGGCACAAGTACTTCCAAGAAGTCCTATATTCTGGTTCTCAGAATTCTGATAAATATCACGCCATTATGGTGGTACATGAAGAAGAAGAAGAAACACATCCTCGATCGAGTCCATCTACTCAAAGTCGAATCACCAAAGCCAAAGGAAAGAATGCAAGGTAATTAAGCTACGTAGATAATGTCCATGTGCCGTGAATATTAAATTTTTTCAGATACTGTATGTGTAGATCTGCGGGCGGGCGAGCCAAGTTGAGCGCCTTGCCTGCAAGGATTAATCAAGTCCACGTACTTATTTTAAAGGGGAACACTTTTGCATATAGCTCCAGCGCGCCGTACAGGTTATCGATGTCGCCCTGGATCAGCGCCACACCTCTCTCGTCCCCGAGTGCACCGAGTTTGCTCCACTCCAGTGCGAGGACTTCATAGACGCACGTCCACATCAACTATTCATACAGGCAAAGTTCAGCAAGGACGAGAGGGGGGGACACAACTGCACGACCGAAAGTGCACGCACGCAGACAGACACATGAAGCGAGGAGGAACCAGTCGCCAGTATTTCTTTGATTATCGTTGTGGACTTTTTGGCCGCCTGAAGCCGTCGTCTGTACCACGTGTTGTCCTGCTCGGCAAGAATGCTGCACAGATGGATATAGGCCGCCTGGATAGATGCTATAGAAAAGACGAGCATGGCATCGTGCGGCGCGTCGTTCCCGAGCGTACACTTTAGACGATATTGTTCCACAGAAGCTGCCAGGTGCGAAAGGCTCTTCTCGAGGACAGTGATATCGCTTATGATATCTTTGCAAGCTGACCACGATCATCAGTTACTGAAGCACGTCTGCCAGGAGAAACCAAGCCACCTTGTGGGTTTTTGGAGAGGATGCTCATGCCTTCTAGGGGATCTCCCGCTCCCTTGGCCAACACGGCTGTTCGATACAGCAGAGCTACGCTTTTCGCGCGGAATGCATGGACGTTGTTATTGGCCTTGCTCGATGACCATGCTTCCGACGTGTGCCGAAGGAAGAAGGGAGCAGAACTTTCCGAGCAAGTATGTGCCCGCCCCTAAGTGAATACCATCCGCCGGTCAGTATGAACTTGTCGGAGCAAAGCGCATGTTGCCGCACATCTGAATAATACTCCGGAGGACATGGCCACATCGTAGTAATCTCCTATAGGCAGCAAAGTCAACTTGGCAGGCCCCCCAGATCGGAAAAAGCAAGCCCACTCGCGTTTTCTTTCGAGAAAGCCGAAGGAAGATTGGCGATCAGCGACCCAATCCGGTCCATGCAGAACAGTCCCCAGAACAGATAGATCCTATCACCCAGGTCGACAAGATCTCGCGGCGGCCCCAAGAGTGGCGATGCCTTGGACGCCTCGAGAGAACACGAGTCGATCTGGTGGAGTCGGCAGGCGAGGGCAAAGCGAGCAGTAGCTATGCATCCAAACGTAAACACGCATCCTCGATACAGCAAAGAGGGAAGAACAGACAGGAAATGATGTAGTGGCCCTCTCGCACCCTGCGAAGCAATAATAAGGGTTCCTGACGGGCAGGGATGAGCGAGACGTAGGAACGCACCTCCCCTTCATGTAGTAATAGCATCCTTTCAATGTGGAAGCCATGGTGAAATCGTATATTCTATCCATGTGATAGAGTGAGTTGGCGAGGTTACGGTTGAGTCTTTCCAGGAAAAGCTTTTCGTAGTTGTGAAACACGACGCGGCGGGAGTACATGCAGCCCAGCAAGCACATGGCGTCCAACAAAGCCGGGTGGATGCTGTCCGGATGCGACGGTGGCAGCCTTCGCCCGGCCAATATTCGTGATGTGCTGAACTCGTACAGGTGTTGCCATCGGTTCTCAAGGAAAATGTCGATTCTGGAAGAGAGTTAGAACAAAAGGGAGGGCGATCGGGGTCGGGGGAACACTTGCAAGATATCGCTCAGGCTGTCCGGCACTTGGTCTTTCAACATGGCAGGCAGTGGGTCCCTTAGTGATGCAGGAACGTCGAGGGGTCCGGGTGACGAAAGAGTTCGGAGTGATCGGGGAGGGCTCGGGCTCGACTCGAGCGACTTCGGAGGTGAGGGCGAGGGCGAGGACGACTTGGGGGACGACGAGAAAGAGACGGTGCCCAGCTGGAAGGTGGAGTACATCGGCGTAAGATTTGCGACACGGTCGGCGCCCTTGGGCTGCTTGACTTTGAGAACCTGGATGCTGCCCTCGAGTGCGTGCAAGTGATCGCGGAGCTCCCTGCTGCGCGCGCTGGCCGACTCGGGCTTGTAGGTGCACTGGCCCGCCTTGCCGATTTTGGCGCACGGGCCGCAGGATGGCTTGGCCCCGTCGCAGCGCTGGGGCGGGTGTGAGCAAGTACGAGTGGGGCGGGGACGAAGAGGAGAGGACATGCCTGTTTCTTGCGCCTGCAGACGGCACAGGCCTTGCCGCGGTTGAGGATGACGACGGTCTGGGGGAGCGAGAGCTCAGCGTCGGGCAGCATGACAGCAGTGGGCACGTCGAGCGGCGAGGGCTGGGATCCAGCGGTATATATGCGTCTTCCCAGTTGGATTCCGGAAGCACCGCCTTGCGAGCGCGAAATGGCATTTCCAGGTACTTATCCGCTGGGCCCTGGCTTCCCGCCGGGCCCGCTCCGCCTCTCCCCTGGCTAGATTTCTTTGGCATTTCGCGCGCGAGATTGGAGATATCTTGTCCGCGAGTGGATCTCTCGCACACTAGTAACTTCAACAAAGTGACCGCGCTCAATTGATTTTGTGTATGTACATCGCTGGAACGACCCTCTCCCCGCTTACACCGAGGTGCCACGGTACGTGTTCATCTGCGACTTGAGGCGGGCCCACTGTCCGGGCGTGAACTCGGTCCTGGTAGGCAAAAGAGCGTGGGCATGAGCAGGCTTTTCGGGCATGAAACACCTTTGGTGCACTCACATGCAAGCATCAGTGGAGTAATCCATGCTGCAAATTCAGCCATGAATCAGAAGAGCCCGTGGGGGACAAGGTACATTAGCGACTCACTAGTTGTGAACTGGAAAAAAAAACGTCGGTCAGGATAGGTTTCTTTTAAACGAGTACAAAAGATTACGCACTGGGATCAGCGCTACCACAGCTGGTCTTGCTGGCGGGGCAGCCGGACGTAGCGCTGCAGCAGATAAGATGTTTGACTCAATGTGCAAGCAGCGTCAAGTCAGAAGTAACGGGACGTACGATTGTTCGGCAGGTGTGTCGTCGACGTAGTCACCAGGGCTAGCACAACCACCCTGGAAGGTGTGGTACAGACCGACCCAATGACCGGCCTCGTGGGTCAAGGTATGGCCCAAGTTGTAGCTGCTCTGTTTTCAGTGCGTCAGCGTTTGTCATCAACTTGAGAAACTTGGGGGTGTAACTTACTGTGCTACCTCCGGGGACCGAAGAGTACAGGATGACGACGCCGTCGTCCTTGGGAGAGCGGGAGTAATCACTGCAGGGACACATGAGTTCTGCTCTCGAGATTTACTTGACACGAACGCAAATACCTGGGGAAGGTAGCATAACCCAACAAACCAGAACCGGCACCGCTCTGGAAGCTACAAGATAGGAGCTATCAATACACGAAAAGCTCTGATACTGGGATCGCCTAGGACATACCCAACGGAGTAGACGTTGAGAGCGTTGGCACCGCCTTGGCGGAGCTGATTTTTCATGGCAGTCTGCTGCGAGTTGCTGGGACCCGCGGTGGTGAACCACGAAGAGTTGATGGTTCTGTCGGTGCCAGCCAGGTAGAAGCTGACGCCAGATCCTAGGAGACGTACATCAGGATCTTGCAGTTTGATAAATTGAGTTTGTCTCACCAGCATAAGCCTTGTTGATCACATCGATTGAGGAAGTGATTTGGGAGTCAGGGATATATCCCTGGTTAAGAGCTGCGGCAGAGATTAGGACAGCGCGGGACAAGTGTAACCACTCAAGCTGCTCACCGGTGCCCGAGGCAATCACATGCCAGTACACGGGGATTGATGCTGCAAAGTCGCTGGAGTCTCCAAAAGAGCTGCCAAAAGTCGCAAAGTGCTGCTCAGCAGCAGCGATTTGAGCAGCACTGATGGTGGTGCCGCATGCGCGGGGAGTAACAGTCGAGTTGGTTGGCACGGCGAACGCGGTCACCGCGCTGAAGACGACGGAGAAGAGGATTGAGACTCGCATTGTCAACCTTTTGAGTGTCAGAGGAGGAAATGTGTAGGTGATACGGCTGGAGAGTCAGCTGTAAAATTTGGCATGCCTTTATACACGCCTCTAGGCATCTTCTGTCCCCCAGTGCTAGCGAAGAGAAGAGCGAAGTTCACCGTATCAGACATTGGCGACTGGTATTGCGGTCCTTCCTACCAAGCGCGCGTCGTTGAACCAGGCATCGGGAAGGTTGATTCAAGAGTCGACCGACAGACACTTTCATTATCCGTTGAGCAGAAGCAACCGCTAGCAGAGAAACCCATGTTTGAAGTTCCGTAACAGGCCGATAACAGGTAGAGCGGGGAAGAGAATCACCAGCCAATCGATACGTTAACGTACGCGTTCATGCGGACACCACATTCTATTACGCGACGCTGAGTAAATTGTTCATGTCGCGTAAGTGAGTTTTGTGATTTTTCTGTCGCCAAGCCAATTATGAAGCCTTGAGAGCGACGTCGACGTCGACGACTCGCCTAGCTTGTGCCTAGCAGCTTGATAGAAATGCACTTGCTTCCTAGCGTTTGTCCGGTATTTAGCCTTGATGGAGGTGATTATTTTTAGCGATGTCGGACATAAAGAGATGAGCCAATGTAGCACAAGAAGGCAAACTGTGGCTAGCTATGCTCGTTTCCGATGGTCACGGTCGATGGTTGCTTGAGGAGAAAGATAGCATGCACCCAGCGTGTAGGGCTCATTGCTCAGGCCGAGACAAGCAGATAGTTTGAGCTTCGTCTCTGGGAATTATTTGGGGACTTAGCCGTGAGCTGCACGCTGAGCTGTACTAGTAGGCAGGCCTTTAAGGAGCACGATTCTAGATTAATATCGGGTGTCCTTGAAAGCGATGCCACAATCTTCCCAGCAATTGAGCAACGCTTGTGATTTATCGCATCTCTGGAATAATGAGATCCCATGGTGATAAGAGAAGATCCACTACCAGTTTATTTGCTGTGCAGTGTGACCGCTCGCATGGACGTTGTTACCAAGCACACGGAAGGACGAATGGTGAATGGAGATGGTAAGTGGCTGCGCGCAAGTCACCAAGCGGAAGAGCTGCACGACCAGGCCCGCGCCTTAGATAAGCACCGGTAGTAGCAGTCACCCTACGCATCATCATGGACGGCAGTATCTTGAATTACAGAATGGGTGACGAATGGGTGGCACATATATTATAGTGTATATAGGATACGCCATGAAGAAAAGAGAAAATTGCACTGTTTGCGAGTCGCATCGAGGAGGCTGGACTGTGAAGAGAGAACGTGATAAGAGCAAGAGAGTCGAGATCGTTTCGCTCTTATGGTTTCCAATAGATAGAAAAAGAAAAAGGAGAGGACGATTCTCATGTGTGCACACCTGATGTGACATGAATGTTTGTGTATTTTCGTTTGATACGTGCATGTACAACGATGCTAATATTGAAACCGTTGGAGGCGCACCCATATCGTAGTGCCCACGTAGGGGCTTTTTTTACACGGACGTGCCGCGGTAGGTGTTCATCTGTGACTTCATGCGGGCGAACTGGCCGGTGGTGAACTCAGTCCTAAGGGGCGGAAAAGCATAAGCTATACGTTCGCAGCAGGATCCCTTGATCTACTCACATGCAAGGGTCAGTGGAGTAATCCATGCTGCGAGTTTCAGTAGTTGATCAGAAAAGCTCTGGAATAAAAAGGGGCACGCTTTCAACGACGTACTAGTTGTGGACTAGGGAAGAGGGAGGTGTAAGTATGACCACCGTCACAGGAGAGGGCCAACAAATGCTTACTGGGGTCAACACCTCCGCCGCTGCAGGTATCTTTGCTCGCTGGGCAGCCTGAGGTGGCACTGTAAAGCGTGTATTTGATTCAGTACGGTAGCCGTGTTTGAGCAGGAAAAATACACACGTGGACTCGGGAGGGGTGTCATCGACGTAGTCTCCGGGGCTAGCGCAGCCGCCCTGGAAGGTGTGGTACAAACCGGCCCAGTGACCGACTTCGTGAGTCAAAGTCTTGCCTTGGTTATAGTTGCTCTATTTTCGACACAACCAATATATCAGTAGAATTTATTAGGACGATGAACACAGTACTTACGGTAGTGCCTCCGGGAACCGAAGAGTAGAGGATAACAACACCGTCGTCCTTGGGGGCACCGCTGTAAGAGCTGTAAACCTACATAAGTATCTCGCCAGCTCTGTATACCATAAAAATCTCTTACCTGGGGAAGGTAGCATAACCCAACAAGCCGGCACCGGCACCGCTCTGGAAGCTATTGTGGAAAAAGGGCGATCAAGACGCGTAATACGCTGATAGGAATCACTGAGGGCATACCCAACAGTGTAGACGTTGAGAGCGTTAGCACCGCCTTGGCGGAGCTGATTCTTCATGGCAGTCTGCTGCGAGTTGCTGGGACCGGCAGTAGTGAACCACGAGGAATTGATGGTCCTGTCGGTACCGGCGAGGGTAAAGCTGATTCCGGATCCTGAGATTAACATGTGAGTACCCAAGAGCTCGGCCCCGTGGTTTCCCACTGACCAGCGTAATGCGTGTTCATCGCGGAGATAGAGCTGGTAATCTGGGAGTCGGGGACGTAGCCCTGGGAGAGAGCTTCAAGTGATGATGAGATTCAAATATTATCAAAAATAGCATGCGAGCTGGGTAAACTCACCAGTCCCAGAGGCGATCACATGCCAGTAAACGGGAATAACAGCCGCAAAGGTGCCAACGGGCGCAGTGCCGAAAGCCGAAAAGTGCTGCTCAGCGATTGCGATTTGAGCAGGACTGATGGTGGTGCCGCACACGCGAGGGGTGACGGTTGAGTTGGTTGGCACGGCGAGGGCGGCCGTGGCGCTGAGGAAGACGGAGAATAAGGTAGATAGACGCATCGTTGTGACTCAATAGGGGCTGTGTGTGCTGTACGGCTGGGGAGTCGAGGGGGCATTTGGCAAGCCTTTATAGAAAATTTCCTGCTGCCGTTTCCCGTAGCTGGACCTGGAAAAAGGTGAGGTCCACAGTGCTAGAGGCCAGCGGCCCGTTCGATACTCCCCGCAAAGATTCCATCATCGAACAGATCGTTGGAAACGTGAAAAAATTCATGACCCGGCGATGTAGCGTCTTCATCATCTGTAAAGTAGAAGCCATAGATAGCACGGGACCTGCTCAAAAGAGGGTTGATATGAGATAGCGGGACTAGGAGGTTCCAATCACTGGCACTCGAATCAGTGCGTCCCGGGAGGATCATTCGAGTCGTGTGAGTGTGCACAAAGTGTTTTATTTCGCCAAGTTTATTGTGCAAAGTGCGCCCATGTGCTCAAGTCTGTGATCGAAAAAATCGAATCCAAGCAACGCGATAGAAACGTATCTGCTTCGCCCGCGTACCAACGCCGAGGTTCTAAGAAACAGTGGACTTTGATTCTGTTTAACTCTGCGCTACTCAAGATACGTCGGAGCTCGTCGTTCCGCCAGCCGAGCATGTACGGCCCGCAGGAAGAGTAGCTTCGAGAACCAGATCGATATATACTGCTGACTTGGCAGGAACAAGCGTCGAGCAGATTTTGAATGGCTGCCTTATCTATCATCAACGTAGTCTTCCTGTAAGCTAGATATGAGCTCGGAGTGCCGATAGTATTGAGACTCGGCAAGATATGACGCAGAACAGGAGAGAACAGGCAAGTTCGTGGCGTGAGCATGCAGGAAGAAAACCGGAGTCGCACGACCAATAGGCTTATGTAATGGTCTCGATTATAAACACGCTGCATTTGCATTTTTTGTGTGGGAAATAGAGCTGGCGATTTACTAGTTATGAGCTACAGTAACATAGGTACGAGGCAAGTTCGGAAAAAAGTGAAGCAAACGAAATGGTGTGCCCACAAGGGACGTAGCGAGCGACATCCCCACTGTTGGCCGGGTCCCAATTCCTAGTCGACGACGGTGAGAGGGGCGAAGCTCTTTTTCCCCAGCGCTTTCAACATCACGGCGACAGGATCCATCTCGGCCTTCTTCGCCTTCTTCGTCTCATGCGCTGCCGCATCCTCCTCCTCCGGCACGAGCGCTTCCTCCTCCTCGTCCTCTCCACCCTCCATAAACACCTTCAGCATATTCCCGGAGAAGCCACTCACAAGCGCGACGCCCTTCTGCTCTGCCGTAACCGGTTTGGGGCCCCGGTCTCCTGCAAGGTTCCAATAAACGATCTCGGGGACGTCGTATCCAGCCTCGGCATACGCCTTGGTGATCTTCTCGTGGTCCGTCTCCCATGCGCCATGGCGTCCGCGACAGTTGTCGAACTGCATATCGGAGAACACGAACAGCCGCTTGATCATGTCCTCCTTTTTGATTTTGTGTTTGATCGCAAGGGGGAGGATGAGCTTGACGAACACAGCCTGAAAATCGGTGTTCATCGTCCAGTTCGCCTGGCCCATATTCAGAGCGTTTTCAACGAGCCCCGCATCTGCGTCCAGCGTCACGAGCTCGGGCATGGCGCTGAAAGTGATGAACGTGTTTTGAAACGGAGGTCGAGCGAGCTGGGCGAGCAACATCGAGAGCGCGACACACGGCCAGATCGGTTCGTAATGGCGCTTTTTGCCTTGAACTGGTGGGTAGTGCAGCGAGCCCATGCTACCGCTCACATCCGCGACCGCCAGGCAATTATCCAGGGTACCAGCCTCCCTCAGCCGCGCAACCATCGTTTTCCACTGCTCTTCGATAACCGTCTTGTTAGCCTCGGCCAACTTCTTCTGGACTTCTGCCTCGACCGTCCCTGAGCCGTGCACATTCTCGCACTGAAACGCTTCGGCCAAGAGCTCATGCGGGAAGAGCGTCGCGCCAGAAATTTTCTTCTTCCCTTGCGTGACATCCAGAAGATACTTGGTGAAGCGCTCGGCGTCGTGGGCGAAGAAGATGGACTTGTTGTTCTTCATGCACACAGACGGCACGCGGGAGTACTGGATACGGTCCCACTCGTTCGCACCCATGGCAAGCTCAGGGATTTGGTTGTACCGACGGAGCGGAGTGACAATCCAACGGCGGTAGAAGCTTCGAACCGTGAGCGCGGCGCTCGCGCTGAGAGGCTCGGTGGTAGGGGGAACGACGGAAGTCAACTCAGACATGTGTCCGGAAACATGGAGGATGGATGCGATGGCGGTCGCGATATTCGTCACCCGGTCATGCGCCCCACCAAGCGTCGGGGCCCATTTTGACGCCAAGCTGATCTTCCACTTCAAAGTCTCGTTCTTCCCGGGCGCGTCCACGATCTCGTGCAAGTATGAAAGGTCGACCGCAAGCTTCTCAGCAAAGATCCGCGCCACAGCAACATAGAGCGCGCGGAACGGTAGGTCGGTGGTGAGCTTTTTCTCCAAGCGTTTATGGGCCTCCGCAACCTGCTCCTCGGCCGACTGTCCCTTGGGGGCAGCAGAGACTGCCGTGGAGGCGCTGGACAAGGACCGCCTCCGCGGCGTCGACCTCCTCGACCCACCGCGTCCCCTACCTCCGATCCCCCTACCCCGAGTACTCTGGCTAGCGGTAGGATAGGTCCACTCCGGACGGACAGTATGAAGAGCCTTGAACGATGAGTCCGGGCTGGGGTCGCACAGCTGATCCAGCGCAGCAAGCTGAAGAAGCGTAAGGAGGTCCTTGTAATATCCGTGCGAAAGGCCCGTGATCTCAACCTCCGGCTCCTGGGCCACAGCCGCCGGTGCGGCCCCTTCCACGTCCATATCAGCCGCCTCCACGGTCGTCCAATCGTCCCCGGCCTCACCGCTCTTATCTTCCTTTCCCTCCTTCTCTTCCTTCTCCTTCTTCCTCGGCTTCCTCTCGATAACGGGCTCCACAAGCCACTTGAGATTCTTGACCGCCGTGCGCGGGTGATGTCTCAGAAGCCATCCAAACGCGTAGTAAAACACCTCCTTTTCCGCCTTGCCCTCGTGAATAGAGCGTAGATTCCATATCAGACGCAGCGTGATCTCGGGATCGGCCGCCCAGCTCTTAGACAGGATAGAATGGACCGATGCGCCGGAGACATCGGGCCCCAGGGTGGAGAATGCATCGAGAGTGGGGGAGAGAGTCGAGCGCCAGGCGGGGGAGTTGTTCTCGGTAAGCGTGCGGTTCGCAAAGTCGTCTTTGAGCGCGGTCATGAAAGGATTACTGCGCGGGGTCTCATCCTTGAGTTCGATCTTTTTGGTGGAAGGAGTGGGGGGAGGGAATATTTTGGTGAGAAAATCGGGATCATAGAGCTCAGGAATGAGAGGGATGGTGACGAGCTGCGAGGAGTCGTTCTGAGAGACGTTGGGGACGGCGGTGGTCGTGGGAGCGAAGGGGCTGCGGGGCGCCATGGTGGTCGTCTGAAGAGAAAAGTCGCCACTACTAGTCGTCACCTTTTATCTCCCCCGTTGCGGAGCGGCGATCGAGTCAAGAACCACTCCGATATAATTATGTAATTGCGGAACCGACGCCTTGACTCGGTAAACAAAGCACAGCCACATCGTCGTAAATACGTAAGCACTAGGTATCATGTATCCAAAAGTATATGTCCACCGCATAAATACAGGCCCATCCTGTCGAGTCCATAGAACATGTAGAAAGAGTTGAAATGAAATGGTGAAAAAAGAGTGGACGAGTGAACATTGGATTTCATTTCCAAGAAAGATTACACAGCAGATCTGCAATAGGTAAAACGCATGGATGCCCGTGTCTCCTTTTGGGATCAGGCGGGGCGACCAGGGGAACGCTCAACCTCCATATGGACAGGCGCAAGGGGCTGGAACCCGGGTTGCGGAGACGTTGAGAAGTCGGAGAACGCGGTGCCTGGCGTCTGAGGCAGTCCAGAGTATCCACCATGAGGAGCAGGCGAGCCAACCGTTGTGGAGGCCGGATACCAAGAGCTGCGGTCGTCCGTCATCGCTTTTTGTGACGGGGCAGTCCTGTCCCGTTTGCGCCACCGCATGAACATGAAGATGCCTCCAATGAGCAACGCAAGGCCGGCCAGACCGCCGATCACACCGCCTACGATAGCTCCAGTGTGATTGCTGGAGCCGCCCGATGCTCTTGTAGCCCATCCAACCTGGCTGGCAGCCATACCCGAACTGGAAGCAGAAAAGACGCTGTAGTAATAGAAAAAACAAGCGAATAAGCCATACATCCAAAGGGCGAAGTTTAATAGACCACACACATGTAGGCATTCTGGAGGAATTTACTTCCGAAGATGTATGTGCCCATAGAAGGATCTGCCCACGAGCGAATTGCAGATACACACCCCGTTCCGTTGTTGAGGACGAGATCTTTTTCTGTAGCAGTGAACGACACGCCGCCGATGGTTGCTGAGAAGCTGAACTTGGAGCTACATGGGACAGACCACACGGTCGAATTGCCATCAACCCCACTCTGCGTGGAGTTGGCGATTAATGCGTCTACGGAGGAGCATCAGAAAACGTGCGGAGGCCTAAGAGAGAACGCTTACAAATGGTGGGAGCAGCAGTCGCTGGCACGTAGATAGAAGGCAAGGATATTTCCGGGATCGCAACAAACGCCGCCGGGGAATTGGCGCTTCCCCCTCCGCCATTGGAAAAGACCCACTGAGTAACCGGGACGGCCCAATCCGCGCTGGCAAGGTTGGGTGGCTTCTGCCCGGCATTCACGCTCGCAACGTTGACAAGACTAATATCGCCCTGATACGAATTGGGGTCAGGTGCGAGGACATGCATCTGCCCCGCGTTGCTGCCTTGTGCGCTATCCGATCCGAGCGCAAATCCGACGTTGACGGTACTGCGATTCGGGTGGAGCATGAATTGCTGCCCAAGTAGCGAGTCTGCCAAGTTGGGCACTCCGGTGAGCCCGAGCCCGACGATGCCGGAGCCCCCAGTGAAGGGAGTGGGCGTGGCCGCGGAATCGCTGCCTGTAGCAATAATAACTACACAGAGAAAGGGACGGCCTAAGACACAGTACCCGGACGAGAGGAGTGATGCATACTGGTTTGGTTGGCATAATTCCAAAAGGTGCCATTACTCGTCTTCAGACCGCAAGCTTCTTTGGCAGAATCGCCCGCCACAGCGCCGGTACCAAGGCTGACGTTTGTTATCCCAGAGCCGTACGTTTGATATGTCGTCGATTTGGCGGGATTGTATCTAAGACATATCGACAGTTCGTTATTGAATAAAATGCTAGAAATCTGTGAGAACATACAGGTTTGCATTGTCGGTTACGCAAGAAGAACAGTTGGTGCCTGCGACGACGGTATATGCGATGGTAGAGGAGAGGGTGAGATTGAAGGACTGCGCCGCGCTGTCCACGCCCTACAACAAGCGATCTGAAGCCTGAGCAGAGGAACGCTTTAGGTGTATGTGATAAACGGCAGACCATGTTGACTTGGGCAGCAAACTGCGAGTCGCCGACGCCGGTGAGGGAGACGATCTTTGGGACCTGGCCGCTCCAGGGCGCCGAGTCATCACGCTTGATGCGCCGCGCAAGGGCGGGGGGCGAGGCGGCGAGGAGGAGACAACCGAGGGCGGCGTAAGTTCGCAACTTTCGCAGGGAGGACATGGTGGTTGTGGGGACGAGGGGCTCGCGCTGGGTATGATATATGTGGGTGGCCCTTGCGTGCACCGGCGCTTGGGCTAAAAGGGCTTGGGGCTCTGTCGGCCTTCTCGGACACCCACAGCCACCACCACAGGCACCGTCACGTCCTCGATTATGTAATATAAGTTACTGCTACATAAACCCTAACCCTACAGGTCTCATGTCCTGCCCCCGCCCAGCGGCGTCACCCACATCGCCACCTTGCGTAGCGGTGCTGGCGCCCCGTACCACCCCCCATAGTCACTCCCCGACGGTATCCGGTGGTACTGCGAACCCCCCAGCGGCGCCAGCAGGCGGGACCCCCAGCGCGACGGCGACGGAGTTGGCCTCGGGCTCGGATCTCCGTGGGGATCAAACGGCACCCACGCCTGGCTGTCGACCTCGTCCGACTCGCCCAGGATCTTGACCGTCGTTGGCGTATTCACCACATCGTTCATGAACTGCGCCGAAGGTGCCTGCCTCTTCGACCGCTGCCACTTCACAAGCATGTACACCGCACCCGCCGACAGAGCGAACAGTATGATCCCACCGATCACGTTGCCCACCACGCTGGCAACCTCTTGTTTGTGTAGGCCCCAGTCTCTCACTGTCCCCGGCGCGGACCGGACCGCAAATCCCATTATGCTGGTGCTCATGCCAGCCGCCGAAGCCGTCAGTACGCTGGGCAACAAAAGGTATAAGATTCAAATGGTCAAATGCACATGGAAAACGCCAGACGTACATGTACGCGTTTTGCATGAACGCGCTACCAAGCAGGTACGTTGTCATGTTTGGGTCAACCCAGCTCCGTAGCGCGGATTCGCACCCATCCCCGGCCGGCACAATGAGATCCTTCTCCGTAGTGACCACCACGACCCCGCCAAACGTAGCCGTGAAGTTCAGCTTGGCGTGGCATGGTATCGACCATACATTCTCGCTACGATCCACGCGAACAACCTTGGAGCTATCAATCAAATCATCTGTGAAACGACGCGTCGTTATCTTCTGCTTCCCCTGCTGCAAGCCTTAAGCTATGCTCACAAATAAGGACTGCCGCGGAATGCGACACAACAACCTCTGGCCAGAATGGTTCCACGATCGCGACAGTACCCGATGTGCCGTTCACCTGGCCTCCCGATGCAGTGACCCGCCACGAGTCCATCGGCACAGCCCAGTCCGTGCTCGGGACGGTGGGGGGCCGCTGCCCGTCACCGAGTGCAGCCGTCTTCACAAACGCCAGTGGCAAATCATACGCATCGGGGTCTGGGGCGAGCACATGCAGCTCACCCCCTTTCCCAGTGCCATTTGCATTTTGCGCGCCGTCGAGCGCAAAGGCCACAGTGACGTAGTCGTTGTGCCCAGTTGCAAGCAGCTGACCCAGGATCGAGTCCGCCGGGGTTTGCACAGCACTAAGTCCGAGACCCACGATCCCCGAGCCGGCATTGAAGACGTCAGGAAAAATAGAGCTGCCCGAGGACGCGACCAAAACTAAGAGCGGGAGTCGTTAGATAAGACAGGGTAGCCACGAGACTTCGTTAAATAGTCGAACGCACGCGTCTGGTTATCATATGTCCACCATCTTCCCCCGTCCGTTGCCACTGCACAGCTTTCTTTGACGATCGCACCTCCGACGACTCCTGCTCCAATGCTTATTTGTTCCGAGTCTCCGCTCATATGTTTGAAGCCTTGCGATTCCGACTCCGAAGCGTTGTACCTGCAGGAACCAAAGAAAGTGAGGCTAAACACGCTCAGTACTTATCAGTATGACGCACAGAGGGGCCACGTTCGGGACACAGGCGGAACACGACATCCCAGCAATGATAGTATATCCAATCGTTGTCGACAGTGTGAGGTTGAAGATTTGGTACGGATCCTTTCTGCCCTAATCAAATGCAATAAGTTTCAATGCAATTAGCGTGGGGCACAGAGTGCTCGTTGCTAAGTACTGAGCGGGCGAACCATGCGGACAGACGCTAGGTATTGGCCTCCGTTATTGACAAGGGGTATCCTCTGGGTGTTTTGGCCTGCCCATGGCGGTAACTTTGGGTCCTTTTGCGCAGAGCTGGCGGTTGGCTGCGGTGATGGCGCTAGGACGGCGACTGAGGAGCGTATCAGTGCGAGCGCGAGCAGAAATCGACTGATAGCACAGAGCATCGGCGGATAGGGGTGCCAGCAGCAAATTCTGTCTGTCGGCCTGGCAGCAGTACGCATAGACGCGAGCCAGCTGTTCTTCGGGTGGCTTGTTCGGTGTAGACGCTCATTATGGACTCCAGCTGTTGGTGGCTGTGTGCGTTGAATATAATCAAAAGCCGCACGTGCCTGGGCTTATGTAACTTCTCAGGCCGCTGCCCGATAGCCCCGCCTTGACGCGTCCGGTCAAATCCAGTCGAATCCCATTACCTCGCTCGGGGGCATAGGCCACCAGTACTTACTTATCTCCCCAGCACCATCCCCGGTCAACTTGATCGCACCCACGCCAGCGCTCTTTCATTGCGCGTGCGGGGGCTCTGGCCTGAAGGACCGTAGCAAGTCGCTCACTGTGACCGGAGATAGTGCGGTGGGTGAGTAAAGCTACCTACTACCTCTCTCTCCCCGTGGGAGATTGATCTGACGAGGCGGTAGCACTCACGGCAATGTGAGAGTGCCCATTTTATCCAGAATCAGCCTGCTGAACGCCCGGCCGATCAAAATCTAGTTGCCCTGTCCCCTGTGCTTTCAAAAGCTGCCCAAGGTTGAAAGCTGCGGTTCTCGCCTACTGCCTTAGAATGTCTAAGCAGCTCCTTTTGATTCGCATTTGGTATGGGGCCGCCCTAGGTCCCGCTCAAAGGCTGAGGGGGTTAGACTATCCCTCCCGTGCGCGTGCTTTATGACGGATTCCCGCAGCCGATATTGCAGTCAGATTGTTGCCAGCAAAGGTCACTTGCGGAAGCTTTATGGCTATTGTCACCACCGCGCCTTCAAAAACCCTTTGACGTCCTTCCCTACAATCTCGTTGCTCAGATTCGGCTGTTGGATTTGAGGCAACCTTAGCCGGCGCAAGAGCTTACCACGAGGCAATCAAGATCAATACATATCATAGAGCTTACTGGGGGCTGGGGGGCAACGTGATCTTGGGACATTGAAACAAGGAGAAGGCATGATGGTATTCTTCAGAAGTGTCACCGCACGGGTGCGGGTCGGATGGCCGGCATAGGTGCTCGATACGATATAATATGTCTCAGGATTGGTTAGTACACCTTTGGAACTGAATTGAATTAGGTTAGCTCAAGTGGATAATTCAAAGAAGGTAAAAGATGAACGCGTCAAACGGAGTCGGACTCAGCGTCCTTGGGTATCGCTTCTTCCGCTCACACAGTTCAGCAAGTAATAATGAATTGATTCGGGACACAGCAATAAAACGATATGGGCTCTGCAAAACAAGGGTGGCTAAAGCTACAACGATCAAAACATACATCCAAGATACTCAGGGGTCACATGACGATTTCCAAGAAAAGAGTGGGGGGGGGGGGTTCAGATGACGGGGAGGGGGGAGGGGAGCAAGCATCTAAACGGAAATAAAGAAATAACTCAGGAGGGGGGGAGGGCTTTAGCGGCCGATGGTGCAGACGTGGCAGAACGTCTGAGTCGTCACTAGGGGCATGATATTCTCGGGGGGTCTGCTATGCCGTCGAAGAAGACATAAGCCAAGCATTGCGGACAGCGATTCGAGCGGGGCGACTTACGGCGAAGCGCAGGTGGTAGGGCAAGAGGCGCAAGGATTCGGATGACTATCGCTGGTGCGGCAATGCGGCCGACCGCACTCGACCTGGAAATGTGCACGTCGTGAGCCCTTGAGCTGAGGATAGGGGCCGTAAAGTGTAGGAGTACAAACCTTCCCGAATCGCTCAGTGATCACATGACCGCAAAGCTGGTGGAGGTGAGGAGACAGAGTGATGCGACACATATTCCTGCGTGCAGCCATGTCAGCATTTCGGGCGAGTGCCGGGAGCATCTTCGCTGTAGACGTACCGTTAAGAAAGCAGGCGATTGGTAGCTCGAGAAAAGTAAGCAGAGGAATGCTTGAAGCTTGGAAGAGGCGCTTGAGAAAGCGTTGAAGCTGTTGGTGCATTCATCTCAAGAGCTTGCCTGGTTAAATATTCCGTTGTAGGATGCATGAGCAGTAGAGATGGCAAAAAATTCGTATGGTGTCCCCATACGAAAACCAACAGATTGGATGCATGATCCCAGGAGTTGACCGGGCTATGAATTTGCCACTCAAAGTCATTGAGAAAGTGGTGTTGGAGTGTAGAGCATGAGTCGCATCACCGAATCCAAACCTGTGGGTGTATGGACTTCCGCTAGCTAGAGATTTGCCACCAGGCGTACAACCGTAACCAACGGCGGCATAGCCGAAAAATCATATTCGAGAGGCCTAGCAGCGACCTGGCGTGTGGGTGGGGGAAAATAAACCCCCGCCGATCCAGCAACTCCGACTGAGAACGTGGAAAAAGAACGGTTTCGGATGCAAGAAAGCCGCAGTTGCATAAAGTGTATCTCAAGCTGAGAGAATTCAAACCGCCATCGAGCGCGCGGATCAAGGATTGTCATGAGCGCTAACGGTTTTAGCCCCGACTCGCGTGGATGTGGTGAACCAAAAGCGGTGCTGTTGTTAGGTGACGTTGAGTCCTCCGTCCGCCCACAAGGCTGCTGACTAATTACTGAGACACCAAACTAGATATCGCAACCTGGTTTGCGGTTATGACTTGCTGCGATTAGAGTGATCCATCACGAGTGTCCATGTTTATTTTCCCCTTGGAGATGTTCAAGAACCTACTCTCCTACCTATTCCTATCGGGCACGGGCAGCCAAACCCCACCCGGCGATGAGATAAGTCTGCCCGCGACGCAAATATTAAAACCACAAACGCTGGAGCTTTAGGTGCGCGTAGCGGTACCAGATTTCGGGAGGACTTAGCCTCGAGTACGGCTGCAGTGGTAACCGGTAAGCCTGCTCCTGAGGTCCAAGGGTTGATAATCGGACAATACCCCAGTTCAAGCTACGATCTAGCCTAGTAAGAGTGCGTTGTACGATATATGGCTCGAGTTTTAGCAAGGAGAAATAGCATGGAAACCGGACCGAGGAAGTGTACCAGATGATCGAGTTTGCGACCCTTGATCTGCAGCAGATTGACGCTCATGAGCTCGCTTTCTCGTTTTCAAAACAAGAGGAGCGGTGACTCGCGCTTGCAAGGCCAACGTCCGCCGCGCCGGGTACCCGGGTCGACGTAGCCGGGTGCATTCTGCATCCGCTGTGCGCCTCCCGGCAGACTGGGAGGAGAGGCTTAGCCTTTCACCACCGTCATCGACCCCTGCCTTGACATTGGGCTCTAACTGTGCGTATCATCGCCTGATATTTTTGTGCGCCCACTTTACCGTCGCCAAGCCATGTTTCGGTCGTCGAGCGTCTTTCGTGCTGCGCTCGCAAGACCGAGGAGATTCTCTTCCTTTACCCACGCACTAAGCCAACCCCCCAGCATCCACAAGCCAGGTCCTCCTCCCCTCCCGGCCGAGGATCAGCGGGAATTCGAGGAGCTTGTCAGACTGGCTGGTCGCGCGCCCAGCGCCAAGTCCGACGTACCGCCATCCGAACTTCACCCTGATGCTCCGCGGTCGCCACCTCCCGAGTTTGAGGGTGATGTGAATCCAATCACCGGCGAGAAAGGCGGCCCTAAGCGAGAGCCTGTGAAGCACGGGGACTGGAGTCACGCAGGCAGGGTCACCGACTTTTGATCCCAGGTCAGCGTTTCCACAGACAGTCCAACAGTGCGTCCACGCGAATCAGTTCAATAGTATGCATTATTTGACGGACTCGCCACCGTTTTATAGACCAGTACAGGGGGTGAAACATTATTGTATGGCAGATTTTTGGAGGGGCTTAATACCTTGCTTTGTTTTACATCGGTAGTCTGTCGACTTCCGCAAGGGTGTAATATTGCTTCAGATTCTCCCCCGACAAGTCCTTCCTATTGTTGAAGGTTAGTCGACGCTTGTCTGATTGAGAGGGAACGCACTCTTCCTCAGCCAGATGTGACACCAGCACGTTCTTGAACGAATCGAGGCAGCTGCGTATCTCGACCGGAGAGTAGATTGTGTGGTCGTCTTGATACCGCCCAATCAACGCACTAAGGCGATTCATTCCTATGTAGCATTCAAGTGAGCTCGGCTCGTACCTAGGAGCTGAAACTTGGAAGTGTACCTTCATGAATAATGGCATGAGCATTCCGATGCTTCGCGTTATCGCCGAAAACTGACATGCGTTGGGCTAATACGGGAAAAATATATCGCTGTTGGAGCGTCAAATAAGTGACCTGTCTCTCAGGCTAAAGAAGAGATATGGTGTATCACCTCTTCTATATTGTGGTGCATCTCCAAGTCTGTGGCAGTCTCTTTCAGGCAGACGACGTAGTGAATGGAGATGTCTACTCACGGGAACGGAATTCCGACGCTTGTCGTAGGTACTGGCTGAGGGACATGCCTCGCCGAGTATACGTCCCGTCTGCCAGCTAGTGGTCATGGCAAGTCAGAAACTGAAAATCAACAGAAGAAAATCATGCTGACATTGTAAATCGAATTGACTGCATGACACGATGACCAAGTCAGTTTCAATTCTCGTACAAGTACTGGCGGGCTCTACTCACGCTCAGATAGTAGGTACGAATGAAAACCATGCATCCTGGTTGCGAGCTGTATGAGCGGACAGGTTGAGTGAGCGCTCTACTTTGCAAACCAACGCCTTACACGATTCCACCGATGCTCCTCCATTGTCGAAGATCCGCGCTGGCGATGCATTGAGTTTTGAGGATGAAGAAGTCTTACTGAGGGGGCTTTGGGATTATAGATGACAGCTTTGCTCAAGGTACTTATATACCTACACGGGTGGCTTCTGGAGCTGCGGATGGGTCTGATCACTAATGGCAAAACGAACATGATGCGAGAAGGTTGCGGCGGTTCTTTTTGCGCAAGACGTCAGAGGATTATCTTTATCCCGAATCAAGAAGCAGCAGTCTGTTTCACGGAGGGTCAGAGGCTTCCGGCGAGAATTAATTCTTAATCAGCGCAAGCTTGTTATCCTGGACGCTGTCCAAAAGATCCGAATTCGAGGCGGGCAAGAAATATTACTGGGCGCTGGCTGAGACAGAGCGATGGGCAGCTGGGTAGCCTCGCAATTTACTGATGACTGTAGCCGCAACTCTGTATCGACATTCAACGCCACGCCCACGTTCAATTTTGCAAACAAGACGCGATCTGTGCTCGATCGCGAATCCGCGAGTCTAATCGCTTTCTCAATAGCCGCCACCACTACCACAGGATGCTGGCAGGCCCGACCGCCTTCTCCTCGTCGGCCCAAGAGGTGATCTCACGTCCGGTTGCAATTGCCCCCGCGAGTTTAGGGGCGCAGTGTGATGACCCAGCTCAGCTTGAGCACCTATACGGTCTTCCGCAAGCAGCTCAGGAAATCCAGGCTGGGGATTACAAAAGAGTGTGCCTTTCCCTGGGTTTCCAACACCTGACCCTGTCTGACTTTCCCTTGCTCGCCAAAAACTCCAGGTTGCTCTACAGTTCCCTGACGAGCTGCTGCCCGTGTCCGTCCCCATATTTCGCATCTTGAAGACCCACCTGGAGCCCGATAGGCAGGTGTTTATTCTCGCAGACACCTCATACGGCAGGTATGCGATCCACATAGTTTTGAGCCGGGACGCCAAGCCGTTCAACGCCTGTTTTCGTAGTTGCTGTGTCGATGAAGTAGCTGCACAGCACGTCAACGCAGACGTGGTCGTACATTTCGGACATGCGTGTCTGACACCGTGAGCATGTCGGCCCCCGTTTCACCTGTCAGACTCAGGCCACTAATCTTGTTTCGCAAGGACCTCACGGCTGCCGGTAATTTACGCGTTTAGCAAGCAGCCCATCGACATCCTTCACTGCGTTCACTCTCTAACCGAGTTGAGCGGGACCGGGGGAAATAATAGCTCAACCCCCCCGCACCCTGAGGGTAAAGCAAACGTCCTGGTAAAATATGATGTGATGTATGCTCACCAATCTGGTGAGTTAGCCGCGATGAAGAGGTGATCTTGGGCCCATTGTTGATCTGCCGCGATAGAGCAGATCCGTGCTGCCCTCCAGGAGGCCATTCCGGCGCCTATCAGCGTGTCAATAGCCCACATCAACCTTCACGTCCAGCCAATCCATGCCGAGCACAAACAGGCGCCCGCGAGCGAAGACTCCGCTCCGCCGCTGACAAAGGAAGACCAGCCAGCACCTGCAGAGGTCGACAATTTCATAATTTTCTATATCGGTGGGGAGAGCTTAGGCCTAAGCAACCTTCTCATAACGCATCCTGCTTGCTCGGTGAGTATATTATAGTTTAGAAGCAGCGGAAAATTGATGGTGTGGATTGCAGGTTTACTCCTATAATCCTCTCGATCGCTCCGCACGGACGGAGACGGGCAGATCAAATAAAGCCCTCATGCGCCGGTACGCCACGGTCCAGAAGGCGCGCGACGCCGACGTGTTTGGAATCCTCGTGGGGACACTGGGAATCGGTCCGTGGCTCACACAGACCCACTCTCACGTTCCATTTTTAACCCTCAGCGCACCCCAGCCTCCTATCTTCCCTTGATATCCCGACTCCGGGAAATACTCGCCCGTGGGCGCAAGAAGTCCTACACCATAAGCGTAGGCAAGCTGAATCCGGCTAAACTCGCCAATTTTGTGGAGATCGAATGCTTCGTACTTGTGGCATGCCCTGAGAATAGCTTGATCGACAACAAGGTGGGTAGGCATTACGAGCTAGCGAGGTAGTCAGCTTACGTGCTTTCTTAGGAATTCATGCAACCCATCGTTACCCCCTACGAGCTCGAGCTTGCACTGAGTCCCGAGCCTCGATGGACAGGCCGACTGGTGCTAGACTTCAAGCAAATACTTTCAGAAGCTGCAGAAGGTACTGAATCCCTTGACGTCTCTACCACACGGACGAATACCAATCCGTTTATCAGGAGCTGAACCTCGAGAAAATGGGTCTGAAGAAGAGTTCGATAATGATCAGCCAGCGTTTTCTCTTATGACAGGCAAATATCGACATGCCAAGAAGTATGGAGGGCCACAAGGTACCTCGCTTTGTATACCTTTTTGCCTAAATGCCATAGTGTAATTTTCCCCATCTCCAGCACCAACATCAGGCGATGGCGCACTTACTCTGCGAAATCAGGGCGGTCAGCTTGGACTAAGACTCGAGAGTCCCGCAGGTCAGTGTTTTCCGGTTACCTGTGACGAGCGACTTCTCTGATCCCTTCGCTCAGCCGAATTTCTTCAAGGAAGGACTTTCCAAGGGCTCGAAAGGCGTCTGGACGAGGACACACCTAGCATCTTGGAACAAGGTAGAAGTGGAATAGCACGGGGCTATTCCGACGATCGTCACCTCTCCACGGCTGCCGAAGAATGATGATTGTGATTGGGTGATAAACATTTCTCTGCGTACACTACATAAGCTAGTAATGGCAGAACCTTTGAAAATGGTGTAAGTGTGCGAGCTGGCAAAAAAAAAGATGTATGAATGACAGTGTGCAATCAATAGTGACAGGGAAATGGTAAAGCAGTGTGCCATGGTATACGGGACGAGCAATAAGTATCAGCAGCAAGTGGCAGGGGAAATATAAGGGAGGTTGGAAAAGAGTCCTGTGTCGCAGTTATTTAAAATTCGAAGAATCAATTTTGTACGACGGCAGGTTTCTTTGCTCCCTCGTGTGACCTGGCCACCCGGGTCATTGATGGTCTACCAGAGACACTAAAGGCCCCGCTCGTCGCCGCATCCTTCGTCTTGCCGAGCGCCCCAGTCTGGTTGCCCAAGGCAACCGAAGCGTTATTGGCGACAGCCAAAGCCAATAGTCCACCGGATTTCCGCTTGGATTTGGAGGAGCCTTTGCTCCATGTCGCTGGCTTGATGCGATCGAGCGTCTTTTTGATAAACGGACTGGGAAGGTTTTCTTCATCCAGGAGATCGTAGACCGGAGCTGGTGCCGCCGCTCCATTCCAGACGGGAATGGCCGTCGTGACAAAGTCCGCGGTAGAGGCTGGACGGGAACCGACAGTGGAGCGGCGCACAGCACGAGGGCGTCGCGTTTCCGAGGAAAACGGGGGCGGGGGGACGTTCTCCTGTGTAACCTTCGAGCTCTCGCTGCCCTTCGCCTCCTCTGGCCACTGGACAGCGGGGAGTACACGTGCCTGACCGCGAACGGGCGTCTCGATTACCGTATCCGTAGAAGTCAAGATAACACCCCTCATGGCCGAGCCCAGACTTGTCATGCTCTGCGATGCGAGTTTATGCATGCCCAACGGCGTCCTTTGACTGATCGAACTCTTAGACTTGACGATGACGACTTTGCTCGGAGTGTCGTCTGGGCCGTGATTATACCGGGAATTTTGTATAGGTATAGGCGCGGGGAGCGTGTTCCTACGAGTAGCCATGACGGTTAGCTCAACCCTCCGCCTACGAATGTTCGCTGAGTCGACATACTTCATGTCTTCCAACGGAGCCTTGAGCTGCAAAAGTTGTTGCTGGGCCAACACTTCAAGGCGCGATGTCAAGGTGGTGTACAAGAACCAGCGTAACCGTAACTGAGCAAACATACCCTGCTGCGCCCATTGCTCTTTCTCCAGCTGAAAGGCCTCTTTTTCCTTGGCAAATAGCGCATAGAGCTCGCGCGCCTCCGCCATGCTCAAGTCAAAATGCGCTCTTTGGGCCGTTACACCGTCCGCGGCTTCTTGCAACCTCAGCTGCTCTTTAGCCATCTCCGCCTCCCGAACAGCCAGAAGCTCTTCCCTTCTTAGAACCTCCTTTTCCCTTACTAGCAATGATTCTCTGCGAGCTCTCACCGATACGAGCCTAGAGATGGTTGAACTATCAGCAACAAACGAGCCACGTACATAGTTTGAATGACTCACATCTTCTCGGTTTCGATCATCTTTAAAGCAAAGGTAATGCGTTCGTTTTGAAGCAGGAGCTGAACCGATGGTCGCATCGCAGGCTGGGAGGCATCAAATAAATATCAGTTCAACGTGCCACACGGCGAGCCTCACAGCGACTTACGTTCAGGTTGAGCATACTTTTGATAAGATTAGAGAGCACAGAGGAATAGCCTTTTGGAAGCGGTGGAATCCGGCCACTGCGAATCATGATTGCGAGCTCGCTGTGCGTCTTGGCCTCATGAAATGGTGGGCTAAGAGTTCGACGGGTCAGCGCGATGGGAGTGTTCGGTTAGGGAATGACACGCACTTGAGCGCACACAGCTCGTATATAAGGCATCCCAAGCTCCATATATCAGATTTGGAGTCGTAAGACTTGTCTGACATCAGCTCGGGGGACATATAATACGGCGTCTAGGCAGGCCATAAGGTATCAGATGTGCAGTTCTAATGAAGGTCTAAAATTGTACCCACGCCAACATAGGTATTGGCTAGCGTTGCTTGGCCTAGTTGCTTGGACAAGCCAAAGTCCCCAAGCTTGATCGAATTATCGCAGCCCAGGAAAACATTGTCCGGTTTGAGATCACGATGCAAAATTTGCTGTCTCCGCTTGTTGGTGCTAGGCTGTTCGCCAATGACGCCATCTACACTTGTAGAGCTGCCGGGGGGCTTCGCGTTGGGGAAGTGACAGTGGTGGAGAGCAAGGAGAATTTGGGCAAAATAATTCCAAACAGTGTCCTCAGAGAGTGGCGTACTAATTCATGAAAGGATAGGTCAACACTCGCTGCTAAGATGGAGTAGATGGAGTTTTTGGCTAACTTGGTTTTGCGAGCCGATTTGAGGATGTTCGACAGATCGCCGCCGCCACAGAACTGCGAAAGATGAGTGACTAGTATGACTAAACGCGACGCTTTCCCTCACCTCCATTAGGATATACAATACTCCATTGTCCCGGTCCACATACTGAATGCGAGGACATGTCGGTCAGAAAGCCAACGCCAGGATAGAGATAGGGAGCTGGACGTACTCTGTCCATATAGCGCACGATGTGTTCGTGGTTCAACTCCTTGAGGATATTCCTGCGAAGCCATTTGGTTCACAAAGATTTGAGAGTATAGCGGTGGCGGACTTACACCTCGCATACAATCTGCTTTCTATCGCGCTCCGTCATGCGCTCGAAGTTGAGCTCCTTGCGCGCGAAGATCTTGCCATCTGACTTGCGCCGAACCTTGCGGATGATGCCGAAGGAGCCGTTGCCTATAACGTCGAGCGGCTCGTAGTCTTGCAGCATCGAAGAGCTGTTGGGCGATGTTGAGGAGGCGGACGCCATGGCGCGGGTACTCGTCGCGTGTGGTGGGATGAAAGGCGTGAGTGGCACGGGCTGCACCCGTGTTAAAGGCAGCCGTTAGCATCCGGCGCGAACGTCACGTGCCACAAAAGATCAAACATTTCTTATGTAAGCCGTTGTTTGAACACTAAAATACAGTACTGAACGCGCGTTGAGAGCGTTGAGATAGGATATACATCGAATGCAAAGGGATCAACTGTTGGTAGCCCACTTGAGCAAGATCTTCAGAGCCAGCAGCACATGCCTCAGCGCCCTCGTCCATGTCTCCTCTTGGGTGAACCCAAGCTTGATCGACGTTTCTCCAATTTTGTCCTTGACGATACTTGGAACGAAAGGAAGCGTGTTCAGCCCCAAAGTCCGCTATCCCGATATACCTCGACTCACGTATGGGGAAAGTCCACCTCGCGGTCAATAGCTTTCACGTGCTCCATTATCTGACGTAGGCAGTCCAGGAAAAACACCATGGCATAGTCAAATCGGCGATTATGCAGGAGTCGACCAAAATGCAGGTCACCCGAACCATAACTACGATAACATCAGCTTCTGTTGCACAAATCTCACAGCGAGAAATTACTTACAGCTCATATGTACCTTTATCTCCTTGAAGCCGCTCGATTCGAGAAAATGATCCCATTGGCACCAAGCGATAACTGTGTCAAATATTATTGCTTTGTGGATTGAGATAGTTTTTGATGTTACAAACTTTTCAAAAGTGTAGTTTAGCTTGCGAGCGATGGTGTATAACAAGAGAAGCGCTTGGCCCCATGCTGCATTAATCTCAGACCACTCTACCTGGTACACAGTCAGATGAATATACCGAACTCAAGGAGTAGTGTACTCACTACAACTCCGCCTACCCGCCCTAGGCGCAGTCCATTAATAGTAGCAAATACGCCATCTACCCCGATACAAAAAGCATCATTGTACACGTTCGTTCGTGAGAGTTTGGTGAGTTCTTGTGTAGCTGTGCGATAGGAAGAGCGGAGGGACGATAGCTGCGCCTCCTGGTCGTGCGCTTTGATAAGGTTCTCAGAATGCTGCTTCCAGAACCTGCGGTTGGGGCGTGAGACTCGAGGGGTGCGTGGACAAAGAGACGAGAGACAAACTCGGCCTCCTCTTCTTCAAGCGCCTTTTCCTCGCGCTCAAGTTCCGCTAACTCTGCCTCAAGCTCCGCACGTTCCTTCTCCGCGAGCCGTAGGGTTTCAACAGCCTCTTCCTCTTCAAGCTTTAACTACTAACGAACGCGTGAGTACGATGTTGTATCCTTCGAGGCGATACTCGCTACGTGCCTTTGCGATTCTATTGGCAATGTCGTCTTCAGAGCCCGATGAGGCCATTGCCTCCCTTTCCTTTTTAACTTCCCTCTCAAACGCTACATAACCATCGTATTCCCTTCTGGTCTCCTGTAATTTCGTCTCCAGGCTTCCCAGCATCACAAGAGTGCAGTCGGCACAGAGCGGGTGATCGAGTTCCGTATTCGACGAGAGAATTGTGAACAGCCGGAGATTGGAGTGCAAATTATGAGAGTGAGACGGGGGTTGGTTATTACTAGACTCGGGAATAGATGGAGCGTGTGGTGACGGGGGGACTGAGATGGTATTCTTAGGTGTGGGGGTAAGAGGGGGTTGTGTGGCTGCCAACGAGTTGCCCGAGTAGGATTTAGAGCTTATTCGAAGCGACGTATTCTGTGGTCTGCGTCCAGGTGGAGGTGATAGAGGAATCTTCTTCACCACGCTATCTTGAAGCATGACAAAGGACTCAGTCCCCAAGGCCTCAGAAGGGCCGAAGCCTGCTGTTGAACTCGCTGTCCTGCGCTTGTTAGCCCCCGGCCGATTTGCTAGACTGGAAGGCATAGATGGTCGGCTAGATGATGATGGCGATGAGGAAACGCTTTGAAAGGCTGCCTGTATGGCAGATGGCGCTGTAAGGTGCGATAATTTCTGGGATGGTGTCGCGCTAGCTAAACGGGGATTTGCAGACTTCGGGAGGGTTGCTGATTTTTGCAGCTGAGATTAGTTTATTACGCGGTAGCTTATCGACGCATTGATCGTACCTGCGAGCATATTGTGAGCGGATGGGTTGAGCTCAGCGAGCGACGGATCGAGCTGCAGCGGCTGCATGAAGAAGGGACGTTAACACTTACACGGCAGGTGCGATGTCAATAATTCCCCAAACCTGCTTGCATTGCTGGCAGACGAAGCTCAGCCCAGTATAGTCAGCTGTCGTAGCCGATATAGCATTGTCTGCTTCTTTGCCAGTTATTCGGGGTTGTATCGACGTTGCCATCCCGAATAGTTGGTGGTAAGTGGTTAAGGCGGTGAGTCAGGGATGACCGCAAGCCAAGTACCTGCTTCGGTGTAGGGTTAGGGTTAACCGCAATTGACATCACATTGGCGAAGCTCCTTTTTGGACTTTTAAGGATAAGAGTTCGCTTATGCTTTGAAACTCGTCATCTCCTCGATGCATCGTCAAAGAGCTCCAGCGGAGCAATACTTCCTATAATCTGAGACTAATTCATACGCATACGGGGACCTAGTAATCCAGTACTAGTAGTACACTTAAAAGAAGAGCAGTAGTAGCGATGAACGTCCACGAGTCCGTAGAAAGGATCCTCAGGGACCCAAGAAAGGAGGGATGTCGGGCATCATATGAGGTGGGCTAAACATAGGCGATTAAGTACGGTTAGCGCATAAGCGAACACGGAGGTCATAGCAAATACAGGTTGAAACACAAGACGCACTCGATATTACAGTTGGAAATGTTACAATCTATTGCGTCGAAAGAAACCCTGGTGGCGCGAATAGATACTGAAGGCATAGGAAATGTGATCTAAGGGTGTACAGTCGTGGTTTTGAAGGCGTGGTTGTATTAATGTGGGCAGTTGGCGTTGTGGGTGTCCGGAGATGTGGGTGTGTAGGTGTTTGAGTAAGAATACAGTCCCCCAAAATCAGCTGACGAGCAGCTAACGATGGACGACATGTGACTGAGCAACAATGCCGGATCGAGGGTATTCGCGGGAAAGAAGGAATGGGAGAATATCCCAGGGCTGTATAGATCGAAATCGTCAAGAGGTGGCGGATCCGGCGAATATTGGGAGTAGAGAGAGCTGGCTTGAGGTGTGTGCGGCTGTGAAATATTAAGTGGTGGAAGTAGCGCGGATGTCATGTATTGCGACATAGGGTTATCAGTTCTCAGGCCGGCGGTAGAAGTTGAATCGTTATGATCCGCGAGGCCGAACAACGGGTAATGGTTGGAGTTACCTGCATAACTCGGAAGAGTAAAAGAGTGCTGGTTACTGCGCCACTCTTGTGGGTCTAGGTTTACGTTCCCGTCCACGGGAACGCAAGAAAAGTCACATTGGTGAGTGGACTCAGTGGAGGGTTGTGGAACGTGATGCGCAGCAGTACAGGTGTCCAGGTCATTCGATAAAATGCGATGCCCCTCCTCAAAGTGTGGGAGGAGTGGGATCCTGCTCGGGGATAGGTGAGGCCTATCAGCATTCGTTTGGACTGGATTATGGCGGCTTTCATCAAGGATGCGAGCCGAGGAAAAGTCGAATGTGCGTAGGGTACCAAACGTAGAGCCAACCGCTGCAGACGCACGGCGTATGGCGTTGATGGGAGAGTTTCGTGGGGCAGGATAGGTAGGCAAGCCGACTTCTCGAACCTTTCGGCTGACAAGATAGAGGCTTAGGATCGAAGGAGATGATGCAAGCAGGCATGCGACCTTACTGTATCTTTTGGTGGCATGCCAGGTTCTCCTTCTGCGTAGAGTAGAACCCGCACCAACAGTGATATCTGCTATAAAGCGAGACTCCTTCAATCTCCTTCGACAAGACAAGTCAAGGACGAGGGGCTTACAACTGCTGTGTGTGCACGTCATTGACGTGCCTCCTAAGCCGGGCGTTCGTCTTAAAGGCCTTGTTACAGTCTTGGTAGTTACAACAATAGACCTTCAAGGTCTATTGGTGTATGAAGAACAGAGCGACGCGTAAATTTATAAACATGTACGTACCGCAGACTTTCTAGTTGTGGGCGTGGGCGGCGAGGACATAATTAAATCGACAGTGTCAATGCAGTAAGTGGGAGTGGGAAACCAACATTAATGCTAGGCTTGCCGTTTTATACGGCTAAGCGCCCTTACACTGACGCTCAAGGCGGTGTTCGGCCCGACCCATGCAACAGACTGCGTGTATTCACTCGTAACGCAGACGCGTCGAACGAACAATCGACCAGATAGGGCAATGTCTGACGATTCGGCATTTGGACCTTGAACTCGTGTCCTCATAGCCGCGGCAGCGAGTGCGGAGTCAGGATAGGTTTCCCTAACTACATCATGGATCTTAGCGCCAGGAGTAGCCATGACCAGCCGAAGAAGTTTGCCCCAAAATACGAGTATCATCGGCCCTTATGCTTGTTTGTGCCTTCATCGCTGTCCTAGTACCTGGATGCGGCGAGGGATAGCAGCGGGTCGGAGAAAAAGCCATGTTCAGCGGGATCCGTGAAAGAAACCAGCCAAGGCGCAACACTGAGGGAGAGTGATTGAATTGAACCTTACCATGCTACCAGGAGCAAACCGAATCATACTTCTTTGGCGAGCTTTGTGTGACGATGCCGGTATCATCCTCTACGCAAAGAGGAAATTGTCCCTTGGCCAGTCAACCGTGGCTACAAGTGCAATAGTAGGAGATGTGAAGGGGCAGACAAACATCCTCAACTCATAACGATGTGGCTTTCAACGGGAAGCGAGGGAGGAGCTCAAGGCCGCGAGCCTGAGAATCGGAGGATTTGCGGCTGCTTTGATTGGCGGATCTTGGGTGACAAGACTGCAAGGAGATAGTATAGGGACCTGATACAGGCAACCTGTGCAGCGCAGCGCCTGCTCAAACATGTAAACAGTACAGCCCAGCACCGCGTTCGACTTTGAGTTTGAAACGAGGATGCAGCAAGCAGCGACGGCAGCAGCAGCTCGTTCTGGTGAAACTCAAGGCCTTGCAACTTGTCGCAGGATGGTGGTTTGGTCACAGGGTACTTGAATTTACGCTTGTGTACGCTTGTGTTTGTGTCAGGATCCAGGTGCACAGCCTCGCATCCACCCAACTCCGACAAGGCCAGTGCAATTCTACGGAACGATGCTTATATAGTACTTCCGTGCCGCTCCGAGTCTTTAGCGCGCAGAAAACACCGCCTGGCCCATTATAATCCAGGTGCTGGCGTGCACATCACAGCTGCCAAGCATTCCGCTGCTACAAACAAATGGCTAACAGATAAGTCAAAGTGATTCACGAGTCCGAGGATGACGGACGGTAAGTCAATAATTGTTGAAGCAAGAAAGAACTGAAAGGGGAAGCATGAAACGAAGGAGAGCCGTATAAGCCATCTGTGCGCAAAAACGCGCCACCGCGATGCGGTCCATATTAGCATCACGCTCGGTCATCACTAGCGTGACGGTATAGCATGAGATCACGACTGACGCTCCTGACTTCCAGCAGCACTCTTCTCGAGTGCTAAAGCCTTGGGAACAGGGGGGGGATGGCTGAGCAACTGAGCGGGGCGCAGTGGCCTACCCATGAGGAGTATACAGCGGACTATCTGCGAAGACCTGTGGTGAGCGAAAGTGGCCGGTTAGCGGTGGAATCATCCTTCTGCTTCTCAACTTGTCTAGTCTGCATCGTTATGCATTAAGTAAGTGAATGATGCATCCCTGGGGGCAGCTAGTCATGCGCGCCAGAATATGGTGGTACTGAAGGGCCAAGGCCATGCCTCGATGGTTTCCATGGGAAACGGCTCCTTGCAGTGCGAAGGAACCAGCAACTCGATATGTCGTAGAGTACGAGGATGCTCGATAGCTTGTGCTCGGAGGCAGTGATCACCGTCATTTAGCCGAAGTCTCGCCGGCGAGGCTCGGGCTGCACTTGGTTGAAGCAGGTAGCAGCCAGGCTGGGCCCTCGAGTCCAAGCTATTGAGAGGAATGAGGTGCTTGGGTAGCTTCTTGTTTCGGGATAAGATTTGCCGTCGGTTTGTTGCTAGAAAAGAGTCCGGTACATCAATGACTGGCTTCGCGAGGGAGGCTATAAATGCCGGACGAAGGTCCCAGTAACATTAGACGAATGGGACGAGGGACCCGGAGGGTAGCGATAAAGCGCGGCAGTAGAGACCTTGCGAAATAGAAACGCAGCCAAAATTCTGTGCGATATACATTTCAAATCGCGCCAAATCGTGTAAATGATGCAATTGACACAAACTTTTGACCAAGTTTGGTTGTGGAGCGTGCTTTAGCGAGCCCAAATTTCTATATCGCACAAAAATCTGGCACGATTTCTATTTCGCAAGGTCTCTAGTGTTGAATATCTTTGGAGGCTTACGCCTTCGGATCTGTTAGCGCCACGACTCAACACCACGAGCGTGAACGATTCGGGCCCTCCAGTTGAGCACCTAGATCAGACGGGGTACTAGAACGCATGAAAAAAAGTAGTAATTGAAGGAGACCTAAAATAATGTTGGAAGCACAAAGCTACGGTCCTAACCCGCCCTCCGCAGCATGCTCCAAAGGTCGGGGCCAGACATCATCACCGGTAATCCCTCCTGATCTTCGAGCTGCCGAACAAAGTCCTGGAACGTAGCGTATTCATCCACAATCGTGCTTTGCATTGGCGGAAGCAGGACCGACACGGTCTTCTCGTCTTCAAGGTACAGCCGAAGGCGAGCGATCCAGGCCTCGACCTCTTTCACGCATATCGAAACGAACTCGTTGTAGGCCTCTGCAACGCCAGTAATTTGGCCCTGTGATTGGGGTGTCGATGCGTTTGGGGGAGCCGAGGATGGCGGCGATTGCACTTTCCGCAGTGGGGCAGTCGCCGCGTCCGCACACTGAGCGATAAGCTCTTCGCACACCCGTTTCAGCTCGTGGTCGATTTTCTAGAGATGGGAGTTTAGCGGTTTGGTCGATTGAGTCGAGATGTGGGATAGCACACCATGCGGGCATCCGCAATGTTCGCCGCTGCTCGTGGCATCCCCAGCGAGGCCAAGCCGCCGATGATTGAGCTCGGATTAAAGTAGGACGTCGTACTCCGCAAGAGGGAGCCTAATGTATCTGCAAATGAATCGACTTGCGTTAGTATGTGTTTAGTATTTGCGCGGCTGCGTTAAGTACCAATGACACTTCCGTGCACAGCTGCCTTGTCCTTCTGTTGTACTTCGTCGATGCTCAGCCCCGCAGCAATTTCTTTTAGCACGAGTAAATGCCGAACAAGGAAGAGGTGAGCGTCAGAGGCTGACGCTCGGGTGGATAAAAGCTCGGATGCTGTGACGAGCGACTGACAGCATAAAGATATGGCTTCATGAGCCATATCCTCAAATATAGCTGGCTAATGGAAGGGGTCAGGAACAGCATATGATGCATAAACCAGGCGCTTACCTGTACGAAATCGTGCAGTTGAGACAATATCCAGTGCGTCTTTTGTAAAGGCGGATACCATAGTTCCTTATTCTTCAGCGGGGGTAAGAATTGCGCTGTCTCGTATTCATCCGCATCATCATCGCCATCGTGGTCACTAGCATTGTCTGAAACTCGCTTTTCTGGGTGTAACCAGAGCGTCAACCGGGTTCCGAGAATGACTGCAAACAAGCCAACGTGTCGAAACATCACCCACCCGTCAATTTCGCAGGGTAATCCAGATCGTCTGTTTTCGGGGCGTAATATTGAATCTCGGACTGTACAACTGCCTGGGCTCTGAAGAATAGCCTAGTTTGCGCATCTTGTAGAACCATCTGCAGCAACTGCGCGACATGCAGCCTTTCTAGTGGCTTGCTCGACCTGGCTATTTCAATGGCGGTTGAAGCGTATTCCGAGTCAGAGTCGGAGCCAGAATTTGACGGCGACAATGCGGAGACGTCGAGAACCATGAGGGCTTGGAGGACCGTGCAGACCTCGCATAGTACAGTCAGTTGTGGTTCGTGTAGAATTCGTGGCCGCAAGTCGTCATAGAGATAATCGCACAAGCCTTCGAGGTAGCGGCTGATATGAATTTTGAAATGAACGACATGGAAATGGAACGTATCAAGGGTACTTACTAGAGCTTGTCTTCGCCGGAATTGAAAAACCGCTTGTAAAGAGAAAATTCGTCTGAACAGAGTTGTCTCAAGTAACCGCAGCCTGCTCTTGTCTGTTTAGATACGTCATCATGTAAATCAAGTCATTTGCCCAAAATTACAGAGCATTTACCAGTTCAACCAAATCACTTCTGATTGGCTCCAATAGTCGGATTTCTTCAACGAGCGTACCAACGACAAGGGACTTCCGCGCCGCGAGATAGCTCGCGTGACATTCGCCCAAAAGCGCGGAAAGCTCTTCCGGGTGGGATAGTGCTCGATGCTCGAGCTCGGCGAGCAAAGGCGCGAGCGAGGATGACACAGAACGGAATTTGGAGTAAAGAAGGTGCGTTTGAGCTGTTTGAGATATATCCTATGTACCAATGAGGGTCAAACTTGGATTTGAATTCTCGAATGGTAAAAAGGAGCATACTTTTTCTGCAAGTCGTCTTTGAGCGTCACTGCTGATATTCCGAAGTGTACTGACAAAGTAAATCTTTATCAATGTCATGGCACGGGTCATGCACTGCTGGAAGCGCAGAAGGTATATCTCGGCCTCCCGGAAATGTCGCTGTGGAGGTCACAAAAAGCCATGAGCAGTGATCAGTGACGGCTTGCAAGATAATACACGGGCATAAACAACTAACGCACGTGTGTTTGAAGATATTCGATGCATGCGTCGATACGGTCCACCATTGGAAGAAAGTCAGGCTGGAGGACAAGAGTCTCGCCGGGATGGTTCAGCATTCTTATGGCATGCTCGAGGTCAGTAAAGTAGTCCAGCCGCGCAGCGATCGCGTCCGTGAACTCGATAAGCCTATCCTACAGTCGAGCAAGTCTTCAGTGAGCAAACACCGAGGCAGGAAACACCTGCTATAACGCACCCGCTCTTCCAAGAGCCTCTCGCAGGCACCTTGGAGACTTCTCCCTCCTTCTTCGACTTCTTCCCAGTCCTGTCTCATCGCCACCACGTCGTCCTCGACTTCTGTCACGCGCTCCAGTAGCGTATCGCATCTCGCCAGATGCGTGCCAACCGATGAAAGATGAGCGCGGAAGTGTGTGTCCTGCGCGTGGGACATGGATCTTTCAATGAGCGCAAACCAGTCATGAAATTGCTGGGGTGTAGAGATTGGCTGGGTGGGATGGAGTGGATGAAGAGGGTTGACTCCTGGCTGAGATGACACAGCTCCGAGCTTGGGGGTGCCCGACCTGGACGGAACTAGCTTCGAGGGCGTGCCAGGACGGGACGTATCGACCTCGCGCTGAAACTAAAGGCCAAAATGTCAGCAAAACTATAACGAGAATGTAACAACTGGGATAAACCACCTTGAGTGGTATTGGCCGGCGAGCGCACGCGTCTTTAAGCCCGCCAATGCTCCTGACTTGAAGATCAGTCAGCGGCGTCTTGGCTTCCCATTGATCGACGCTGAGCGCGGGTTTTGGGTGGGGAGACGGCGCGAGGGGGGTTCCGCGTCGGGGCTGGGGGCGCGCACTAGACATTCGGTGGCAGGAACAGCTCAGGGGACCAAGGATGAATGTGGCTGTAATGGCCACGTGACAGCGAGCTCAAGGGCACGGACGTTGACAAGCTATCTTACATGCTACAGCCACATATTTAAAGAAAATGTACACATGAAAGGTGCAGAATGAAACAGGAAGAGGAATCCATAAAATAGCGGGACTATGTAGTCTCCCAGTGCACAACAATCTGGCCTGGATCGCGAATCCGAAAGCCATCATCCAGCGCTTTTCGAAAATCTGACGACAGGGACATGATCTACGCGAAAAGATAATCAGGCCAAGAAGGCAATTAAAAAAACGACTATGCCATACCAGTTCGCGGTCGGCATTATTCAACGGCCTTACTTCTGGCCTGTCCACCTCGTCCACATCCTCGCTCTGACCGCGCTCTCGTCCACGTCCATGCTTCCGTCCTCGACCGACACGAGAGTCTACCATATACACCTGCATTCGCGGACCAACCTGGCGGTCCTCGGATTCCATTGATATATCGCCAGACTCTAACGAAGGTCTTGGGGACGGTGTCCGCGAAGGCGAGTGTGCTTGCTGTGAAGTTTGGGGGTGGGACGATCGAAGAATGAAGGGGCGTGCTGCCTGCACGTCCACCATTTTCCTGTATTAAATTTCAGTGGATCAATCAGCCGTATCAGTGACCAAGGACTGTGTTATGCTTGCCCGTCTGCTGCTACGACTATGCTCCTATATATTTCGACATTCCGCCGCTGCACTGCCAAAGGATCTGAGTCGAACCTGGCCGCATGTTGTAAGTACGAAAGCTTTGATCCAGGAGATTACGAAAAACGGACGATGGTATCAAGCTCTCCCGATCTTCGATATCCTACAGCGAGCCAAGTCAGCGGGTCCGATGAGACACAGGTACTGAGACTTGAGCGTTACGTCTAAGATATCTCGTTGTTTTTCGGGAGAGCGGAAGCAGCAGGAAAAAATAGATTGCAGGAAGGAAAACGCAGTCATCGTGGCAGGGGAGAGCACGTTGAAGGGCCGAGTGAGGCTGGGCTGCGAACAGGGCATATTTGCTGAGCTGGGATTGCGCCTATAAGAAATTCCGCAACGTGCCCCCAGCTAGCCCCTGGGCCTCACCGGAGTTGGAGTCCATGCTACCGCTTCCGAGCATACTCAACACCGCTGATACTCAAACCGCCGTCTCGCAACGTTACATCATTGTGACCCGTCTCAGATGTGTAAATGGAGAAAAGTACAATAGTAGCGGTCAAATACGCGCGACGCAACGCGATTCAGGTGGCATTGAGGCGACACTCGCATACGATTTAGCACTATTAAGAGGTTGCGCGTCTTGTTTGGCCAAAACCCTTTTTTGTATTGTGGGGGTGAATCGCGAGGGTATATGATTCACCTTTTGCATCGCAGCTTGCATCGCGGCTTGCGTCACGCGTATTTGACCGTAACTAATGGTAAGGTAATCCATTAGATTTTGTACCAGATAACGTGGAAGAAAAAAAAATAGGTATCCCAGCGAAAATGCCGTCACATGCAGCAAACCGCGAAATTTAAAGAGAGTGTGAACCATCATTGAACATAGTAGCATTAGTAGCATAGGGATTGGAGGAAAGGGAAAAAAGGAGAGCTGAAGCATCTGTGTGATGACCCGCGGCGACGAGAAGAAGAGCGGGAATGCCTGTCAAAAGACAGGACATGTTGAATTCATTCCTGATGAGCGTCTGTTGGAAGGAGTGGGGGGGATCATTCCGACGTCGAGTTAGATTTGAAGTCGAAGTTGATATAATCATCTAGGTCAAATGAGCTATCGTCCTGCGATGCCTCCCAGTTCGGTGCGGGTGTGTGTTGCGCGGGTTCCGCATGGGTAGATGGAACTGGGGGGTCCAGGGCAGAGTGGAAATCGGGGAGCGTGCCGAAATAGTCATATGTAAAGCGGAAATTGATATCCACCAGATGCTGATCCCCATTCATGAAACTTGCCAAAGTGTCAGCCTTCGGGTAGGCTTGATGCGGCGCGTATGTTGTATTATATCCCGCCCGGGGGGGAGAGCTTGCAGCTTCGCGATGAAACAATGACGAGAAGACGCCGTCGACATGTGGTTCTATCGACGAGGATCGAGGATCTGTGCGGTAGCGAGGATGCGGAACGGGTATGTCAGTATGCATTTCCTTGTCGGAGCTAGCTCAAGACGAACCATCGGCGCCGGAGGTGATGCAAGTGCTATCCGGAGCAGCACCAGGGGTTCCAGAATGGGCGTATTCCAGCGAGAGTTGACCGAATGCGGAATCCAATGAGCTGCGCGAACCTTGCTCAGTTGTTGGCCGCTCCCTCGTGCCGGAGTCGTTGGTAACAGGAGCAGCGCCCGAAGAGCCACCGGTCATCTCAACACCAGGTAGTACATCTCCTCTTTTCTCACTAAAACAGAAGAGGGAGGGTAATTAATGCCGGTCGAAGCGAGGAGGGGGAGGGGGTTTGGTTACTGGGTCTTCAAGTGTAATTTTCGATTTCCCACTTGGGTGAAAATACGGCTACAACCAGCCACGATGCAACGGAAAGTCCTGGGGAGCAGTTCGAGACCCGAAGCATTTAGTGGTGTACGGCGAGCCAGGCATGGACAGTATACGTACCTTGCTCGAGTATGTTTGTCATTCATATGCCGGTTCAAGTGAGGCTTTGTCCTAAAGGCCTTCGTACATGGAGGTTCGGAACAGCGGAAAGGGCGACTGATGTGCTTCTTTGGGAGCTCCGGGTGTGAGGACGGGTGGGATGGAAGAATGATGGAGTTGGCATACTGGTTTTGAGCCTCCCATAAGATACAGATATAGTACCGGGGTGGATGAGGTTGCGGAGTGCTGGAGGGGGGCAAGTTTATATACTGATTGCTACCTTAGTTAAGAGGAAGGCAAGGACCACAATACCCTAATTGAGGCATGTCCCGTCGAGATGCGGGCGAAGAGCCATGAGATAAAGGCCGCGCTTCGTCAGGCAGGCGACAAGGACAGCGGAGATAAAGTGGCGCCGGCGTAGTAAATTGTAAGGCAGATCGAGCTGCATCTTTGAAGTCCCTCGCAAAGAGCGCAGAGTCCAATAACTATAGTCCATAAAGACGCAGGAGCTATCCATATGATATGAGACTTGATAGGAATTGAGATTTTGCCGGATGGATTATGGGCACTGAAGAGCAGCTACAGCAATCGGGATGGGCAGTCGGGTAGCGTCTACGGAAGCATGCTAATCGAAAATGGCTAGGGTGAAGAGGCTACATTATAAAGATCATGCTTTGCGCTGGGATCGATGCAAAAATACATGCGGCCTACTCTTTTCTATCGTGAACGTCAGGCGCGTAGTGGCTTCTTCGCTGGAGTTGCAGGGTTGGGGAAAAAAGGGACCCTGGTCATCATCGATTCATCAGCGAGGGAGTGAAAACGGGAACGTGCGACACTAGCGATCGTAAATAGAGCTGAGTTTACTGCGTTGCCTGCAGAGTGTGGTAGCATTCGGGTGTGTCCTTACACCTGCGACCGCTGCGCCGAGCAAGGAGGCGGCGGCCAGGAAGGATACCACCCAGGGTGGATAACAGTGCCAAGAAGAGGTTCAAATGGCGAGAGTAGTGTAGAGGCATACTTATTGTCCAGTACTGGCGAGTTAGCAGCGCGGGTGTGCAATGACGGAGTACGAGATAGGCGCCCAGTGCGCGTCGACGCCGGATACTCCCAGTTGCAGGGATCTTGTTTGGCCATCCCACGTAATGCCTATTGAGATTCTGAACAAAGCAGGGAATTGAATAGCCCCGGCCGCCTGGGAAGGCTTACTAGATCCTCGCATTCTCCTAGCACCTCCTGGTACACCCCAGAATTTGAACCCGACCGCAGACAGATCGGATTCACGCCACGGCCCCTAGGCCTCTTCGCCACAAACCCTGCCACATCGGACTCGCAAGGCCTTCTCCACCCTTACCCCAATATTGCTGTCGTTGCTGTCCTCGCCGTCACCATCGCCTCGCCGCCTCTGTCATCCTATCCGTCCTCTTGCGTGCTCACCCAACCCGATGAAACCTGTGCGAGGAGGGAGGGGTGGCGGAACAGCCCGAGGTACGTTATGCCCACCGCTAACAATCCTCTCCATTTTAGCCACGAGCCCACTCATCTATCGCCCTCGATCCTATCTCGGCATACTATATCCCGCGCCGATCTGGCCCCTCCGGAGCCCTCACCAAAAGGCTCGTTCCTCGAGGCACCCTGGCAAACGATGTTGAGCTTGCCTTGCCAGATGCACCCTAGAGTCTGCACCGGGCCCTCAGCACTACTCAATGTCCTCTCCCCTCGCGCAATTTGTTTCAAGTCAATCTCACTACGTTCGTTTTGCGCACCGCACCCTCGTTACGCGCACCAAATTTATACAACGGAGACGCTATGGGTGATCGAATGTTCTTTTTCTTTTTGCTCGCCGCTGCCATTCTTACTCTTAAGCAAGGTGCGTCCACTACCTATCCCCACAGGCCCACCTAACCCCGTTCGCGCCGCAAGTACTTTACGCCCCCCTCCTGACCTGGAAGAAGTTTATATTCTAGCCAGATCAATGTCATAAGTTCTCGCGAAGATATGTAAGCGTTCTGCGATCCTCGTAGACGGCGACGACGAGGGGATGGCGTGCGGACGGCCCTTGGCGCGTGAGTCAGCAACATTTCGGTTTTCAACTCGCTGCATCCAACTCTCCAAGTGTCCCCCATCTCGTCGCCTCGTCGTCGAACATGCTGCAATTCCCTCTTCTTATGCCCCCATCCCCCCCCCCCCCCTTTGTTGGATCCAACCACACCCGCATTTACTCCTATAAGTATGCGCACGCAATGCCCTTATCACGTCACGTACTATCTTCTTTCTTGCTTTTTTTTGAAATGGAAAGACGATGTTATTGAACATTGAACACCTAGCAGCTCGATTACAACACCTTATCCATAGCAAGACGCAGCGCGCAGCCGGACGAGGGCAGTTTTTGGCGGTCTTTTTCTCGTCACCTTGACCAACTCGCCTATCCTATCCATCCACGCATGGCATCCATGCCCGCTTCCTGCTAGAACCAGCCTGGTGTACCCCAACATTACAACCCACTGTCGGCTGTGCGTTTTGAAGTTTGGGGCCAGGAGCGCCCGCCCTACCCCGCATCATGTCACTCACGGCCACCAGCAACAACGGCGACTCTTTAGACCTTCTGGGGCTCGGCGCCGTAAACTTTGTACATCACATTCGACATCTGGAAAGTGTCCACTATGAAGAACTTTAAGAAAATACTGGTGTGGCCTCTTTTCTGCACTTCAGATCGACATCAATCTTAGCCACCTTGTCTCTCATTCTTGCTCTCGTACTGTCGCAGAAGAGCTCCACTTTGTCCGACTCTAGCTCCAAGAGCAGCAGGACCGAGCCAGTAGCTACAGCAACAACACCCGCCCATCCAACATCCAATTCCCGTGCCGTCGCCGGTAGCGAGCTCCAGATCAACACTTGCGGCTGTCACCAAGCCTCCAGCACGCTCCAATCTCCAATCCGAGGCGCCAGTCACGTCGTTCGCTCGGGGCGCCTACAGCGCAGACGCGAGCAGCAGCACTTCGAACAACCTGGGGAGTGAGGACTTAGAGACGGGTGGCGGATCGCCTGCGCCGCCCATCGTCATTGCATTGTTGTTGTAGTCCGGTGGGGGGGCTCGCATTGCGGGTTGCCTGACTGGACAACAGGCGAGCTGTGTCAGAAAAAATATTTTTTCCTTATAGGAGGTTATGCATTTTTGGTACCATTTTGCCGGTAACAGGTCACTCAAAATATTCCCAGCCTCCATTAACTCACCTGCAATATTTCAGAGGCCCCATAAGGGCACTTTAATATGTTGGGCATCCTGTAAGGTCACTAGAATATTTTTGGAATGATCTAAGGTCCCTGTAAGGTTATCAAAATATTTCAGATGTGTAGTAAGGCACATGTAAGGTTACCAAATAGTACACCTTGGTTTTCAAATAATTTTGTATTACTGAAATTCACTGTCTGTCCACCATTTCATGAATATTTTTGTTCTCAAGTAGTTACTGTCAGGGCTGGACAATAGAGGCCTGTTGGATTTGCAGTTTCATGCATGTAGTGTTGCACACCTGAATCACATGGTTTCCAATGCTATTTTGCTCTGGTGAGGGGTTCCCTCACCAGTCCAAATTAGCTATGAATTTGGTGGTTCTCACAACCCCTCAGGCTGGGCAACCCAGCTGGGTTTTGGCCTAAGTTGGCAGAAGTCTTTGCTTCCACCAACAGAGCATGTCAGCCCAAGTCCCAAGGCTTCATCCTGGAGTAGGGCTTGGAAAGGAGTACAGAACTCTTGAGAATACAAGCCAAGAACCAATAGGGACCAGTTCCTGAATCTCGGGTACTGCAGCTCCGGTGATTTTATTGAGGAAGTGAATAAGCATTAGGAGTCTGGCATTTGCAAGTCTGAGTATATTCATCTCCTCAATGGCACTGGCTGTGGCATGAGGACAATGCGTGCTGCTTATTGCATCACACCTATCACCCGCCATCACCACTCACCTTCATTAACCACCATCCCCACCTAGGGCATGGCCGAGATTATCTCAGATCCATGAATAGTGCCGAGAATATACTATTGGCTGGACCCTGAATACTGGGCATTGCAAATCCACATAATCAATTGGACATCTGAGTATGGAGTATGAAACTCTGGTATTCTACATTCTTTCCAAGGTATTCGCGGATAGAAGTACATACTCGCCCAAAAAGCGTGTTTGGAAGCTGATGGGGGATGAGAGCAGTGCCGTTCTGTGCCGTTGCGCCGTCAGTATGCCTTGCTCTCATCATCCATCAACACCCCCAATGCCGCTCTCTAGACTTGCCCTCCCACCAACCTCTCGTTGACAGCAACTTCACAGTCTTTTGCTCCCACGTGTTTCAGCCCTCTCAGGCACTTGCCGCCTGCCATGCCGCTCACTCTCGCTCGCTAGCGCTCACAACACTCTCCCACTCCCGCCCATCTCACGTGCCCCTCGCCGAGCAATATCTCTCTAGTGCAATTTAAGCTCTCTAACATGTATTTGCTGCCAGCCGTTTCCAACTGGATCAAGATTATCACGAACAGCCCGCCATCCCTTGTAGCACCCAGATTCCATCCTGATGTGACACTGACCGAACTATCTCTATTCAAAATTTGGTGTATAAGATGTCTTCTCCGACTGCACTGATTAACAGTTGGCTTTGTTCCCTCCCATCACATTTCTCACCCACTGATTCACCATTGCCATTGCCATCCCCTTCTGTCATGTCTCGCGGCAAAAATCCATTGTCTACTTCTAATAAAAAGGGTGCTGTCTCGCAGCCGACCACCAAGAATCAGGGAAAACGGAAGCGTGATGATACTAACAAAGACTCTGATGTAGATTCCCAGAGGACCCTGGTTTATCCTAGGAGATGTTACATGCTGAAAAGTACGTTTTTTGGCAAAAAATGCCTAATGTCCGATGCTGAAAAGTCCGAAAAATGGCCTAAAAATGGCCTGAGGTATGAGGCCGAAAATTATGAAATTCCTTGATGTCTGATGCAGAAAGGTCCGAAAAAATCCGGTTTCGGACAGAAAAACATGCAAAAATGGGCTAAAACGGGCTAAAATGGTGCCCAAATGCCAAAAAAAATCAAAATAGGGTAGTCTGTAGCGAGGTGCGATGTGGGATCACCGAAAAAAGGGCCAAAAATTTTCCAAGGTCCGAGGCCGAAAATACACAAAAAGGGTCCATGTATTATGTTTTTGCACCGATTTTTTTTGCTATTTTTGCACCGATTTTTGCCATTTTGGGATCGGACATTGATAAGCATTAACCAGGGTCCTATTCCCAGCCTTGCGTGTATCTGAAGACCAAACAAGCCCACAAAATTCACACTAAAACCACCACTCCAGCACCGAAGAAGAAGGCTGCTGCCCACGTCAGCGACAGTGACACCAATGACAACACTGAGGACGATAGCAACAGCAACAACTGTCAGAGTCGTGCAGGTCCGCGCAGGTCCGGAGAGGTCCGAGAGGCGGAGGGGGCAAACTAGCAAATCCGGACGCGCGGAGGTGAACATCTGACTTCCGGAGTCGACGGACGGAGACGGGAAACTTAGGAGTGGCTGCTAGGCAGGGCAGATGAGGGAGAAAGACGAGATACTAACTCTGCTGCTCTCCAGAGGAGGCAGCTGGTATATATACATGAAGCTGTCTAGTGGTGTCTAATAGGAGTGTGAAAGTAATGAATGGAGACAGCGGGGATCAATAAGAAATGTATGGACAAGGGTAAAGAAGGAAGGGAACGTGTGGCGGGGTCCTCGGCAGGAGTCCGGCGAGACGGGCATCGAGGCCGAGGATCGCGGGCCCGCGTGTAGGAGGTCCGGAGGCTCCGGAGGGCCTAGACTTGGGTCCGGAGAGGCCGGAGGCCCAGGTCATCGTGCGGAGGAGGTCCTCAGGGTCTCGGAACGTGTCGCGGTCGTGACATCACCCCCTCCCATCACATGCCGAGCCCACGAGGCATCAGCATATAAGAGCACGGGGTG